>JAHZMW010004353.1:0-12505 GCA_027743745.1 Alloscopus bannaensis | reverse complement strand
CAAGAAAACCGTCGTGAATACACTTTGTCTGGGATCGGCTTAGGATCGTCCCATCCTAGCGACTTGAGTTCGCCCCCTGATGCCCGAGACTCTTGATTACTTGGACCCGTGATGACTAAATGAAGGTGAGAGAAGACTTCATTCTGAGTCAACTGTAAAAACGGATATTCAATTACCATCCAGTGCGTTCCATAAAACTATTACGTGATAATTGGTATTATTATTCTTCCACTCCAGCTCAACAAGGCAGCCATTACACTAGCTTCGAAAATGTTCCTGCGAATTCAATGAGTTGAAAAGCACAGCCAGACCACTGCATCATCGTATCACAAAAAGCGGAGACATTAGTCATGGTTGGGCTGCGTAATTGCAGAGAAGAAAATAATGGCTCTTTAACGTATTATGACAAGGTCGCTCCCAGGATAAATCCGATTGAAAATGATAAGATTAGATTAGATTAGGTCGGCTTCCAGCAATTAGTAATGTACTGGTGCTTAGAAAAAACTAATCAAATGTTTCCTTTACGAGTTTTCAATCAATGCAAAGCATCACTGAATATTTTCAGATACAAATAAACGGACATCTTACAATATCTTCTCAGTCCCTGGAGGTAACTCATTAAAAGCCAGCACAGATTTTATTAGTCCCACACAAAGAATTTGAGAAACTGGAGAATGGGGTCACAAGAAACAGTAAAAACACCCTTCCCACCTGTGGAACCGCCACCTCCATACTTTGAGGTAGCAATCTCACAACAGACTGAAGCTCCTACTAACTTTCAAGGGCCCTCAACCCTTTTGAGTAATCTCCCTCCACCACACAAACCCGGGGCTGGGTGGATAGTTAAAGGCTGGGTGATTATAAACTTGGTAAGGGCCTAAATCTAGAACCTGTATTATTCAGCCCATATTTTCTCCTTTACCACTTGAGCTGTCAATGTGTCCATGCAATATTCAGGTCCTGACAATAGTGGTTTTTTCCCTGCTCACCTCCCTGGTTCATGAAGTCGTCAACAAAAATGCTCCAAAATCATGGGGCTTCCTGACTTGGATTACGGGGGCAGGTTTGTTGACCACTTTCTTCCAATCAACAAACGAAGGAAAACTGCTAAATTTTTTTCTTATGTTCACAGGCGCTTACTGCGTGACAGACACAGTGATATTCGAGTACTATGACAAAAGGCCGGAGTTTGATGAACAACCGATAAATCTCAAAGTTGGTCCACTTATCGACCTGGTTGGGTTGCTCGCTTATCTGATTGCTTCTTTTGCGTTGGCCGTTGCAACATTCCTTGTAAGTTTGCCGATTTAGAACCTAAATTATCTCGTGAAGCACGAAAAAAATTGTGACGGGGAGTTTTGAGAGTTCATTTTAACCTATTTTTATCAAACAGAAGCGGGCGCGGCTTTGCCGGGTCTACATTGTTGGTTCCACTTTCTACATGATTATCCTGATCGGGGTGAGGATATGGAAGTATGTTCGGTGTCAGGGGTTTTTGTTGACGACGATCTGGCTTCTTTTTCTACTCCTCTGGCTAACACTCGGGATGAGGTTGGCGGTGCACCTTGGCCGGTTGTGGAAACCTCAGAGAGCACCAGCCACTCTGCCAGTCGTCGTCTTTGTGAACAATAATTGAATACTGAATACAAGGTTGAGTAATTATTTACAACTGTAACTTTTTTACGCATTCGTGGATCATCTATTTAATTTAATTAAACACCCAAATTGACTTCAACGCACAAAATCATCCAATGCAGCTTTCCATGATTTGATAATTTACAAGCTTCTCTGAAAATATAGAGTGAAGCGTCGAAAGCGCCTTAGTCTATTCTACGTAACAGGATCAATCTTGTGTTCACAACATTTCTTATAGTTATTATTAACTTTATTGTAAAGTTTACCACAGCCGCATATAATATTGGACTGTACTTGGTATAGGGAATGCAGACAAAGCTTCTTTATGTCTGGAGCCGCCTTTGTGCGAGATAAGATTATAAACGCGTAATACTAACCATAATGCATAATATGTCACTTGCATGCAACAAGTCGACATTACAAAATATATTGGCCCAAATATTAATGGCTCAGCTCAAGATGTGAGTCGTAAGTAGCTCGAAAGACGACAAGATTAACATTTTGAGTATCCTAAAAATGCTTTTTACAGTTACAAAGAATTCATTATGTACAAATGTGTACATGTAACTCTGCACTTTGACGAGTACAACGTTTTGTGTCTCGTTGTGAAGAAGAGCTGTTTTACTCAAAGTAGAATGAACATTGAACTAATTTTTTCTCTACAAAAAACGACAAGTATGACGTTTCTTCCGATAACGATGCTCACAAGAGGTTTACACAGCTTTCCTTCATCAGTCCCCCTTTGGTCTTCACCTTGATCTCGAATATAATTTTAATAAAAAAAATCAAATATAGAGCCAAGTCATGACGTGTTCGAAAGCCTCCGTGTTCCAAACCTTGGACGCTGTCTTTCTCTCCTCTGTGTTCATTGTTCAGAGCGTGATTTTGAGTCAGCACACTGTCTACACCAATGATGACGATGGGAACAACTCCACCTCGCTCATTATTGGGGTGACCACCCAAAAGTTCATTTGGCTCACTTCCGACCTAGTCGTCCTCGTTGTGCTCCTCTTGGCTGCGGTATGCGGCTTCCAGAACCTTCGTCGAGTTGTGAAGAGGTCACAGCGGGAATTGTCTCCTCAGGAAAGGGCAGCACCAGAAAGCTCCTTTCTCAGCTTCCTGACGTCGGAGAAGTTGCCATTGAGCTATATGTCGTGGTTGTTGTATTCGACGGTGCTGGTTGTGAAGATAGTCGTAATTTTCAAAGGGAGTGATACCCCGTTTCATAACTCAGAATCTGAAGGACTTTTTGGGCCGCAATTTTTTCAACTTGGGATTGGACTGACGGCGATAGTCTTCACACTATTAGTGGAAGCCCACCACGACGCTGGAAAGAGCGACCCGAAGCGCAACGCTTACCTTAATTCTGTATCTTTTGGTGTGGCGCTCGAGATTTTAGACACGGTATTTGAAAACCAATAAATCTGCCACATATCATTAGATAAGCTCTTATCTAAACTTCTTCATTTTCAGGCGAGCTTCCTCTCTTTCCTCATCCCCTCTTTTGAACATCTCAGTCGTCACGTTGACGTAGACTACTGTCCTGCCCTCCAGCTCACGGCGGTTATCATCTCACTCTCCGCTGTGAACCTCGTCTTACCCACTCTCACCCTCTACAAGTTGGCCTCCACCAACTTCGGGGAGGAGTACCATGTTCGTCTCGAACTCATCTATAAGACACTCCACCTCCTGTTCGTGAACATCCCTTTTTTCGTTATCCGAATGTACTTGTGGCAAGTGAGCAACAGGGAGGAGGTCATTTTTGCGATTAAAAATGTGTACGCCATTGTGAGCTACTTCCGGGGGGTCTACTCGGATGTCAAGGTTCTTCAAGTGGAGCATCAATTTAAAAAGGTCACAATGGAGGAGGAGAGGCCGACAAAAAGTAATGAAGGGGATGTGAACAGTTGGGTGTGAATTTTGAGCATTTTTAAAAGAAATATTTTGTACAAGAGTTTTGTTAATTTAATAAAGTCCAATCGTGAATGAATGAAATTAGTCATTTTTACAAGTTAATCACAAAGGTCCACGCCCACTTTGAGCGATTTGTATCCGGTCTTGGAACCGTGATCCGGATTCCACCTCCAGGCGCATTTGCCCACGCCAGGTTTCCAGCAGGACCACCAAGTAGCTGAATAGTTTTCCCGGCAGTAAGGGTCACTGCCTGGAGCACAAGTTCTTCACCTGGCCACGAGGTCGACATGGCGTAGACCTTGGTATTGGCAGAATTAGTTGTAAACCTGATTGAAACAAAAGTCAAATATGAGTTCCACCCAACGCCACTTCAGCATCTGATAAAATTTATGTAGTTAAACTCGGAGTGCTCCTCGCCACAGGGAAATCTCGAGTGGTCCAGTTGTTCGCCATGTCGTTGACGTAGCCCGGTTGGTACCACTCGAGAAGGCTGTTGTAGAGCCCAAACTTGGAGCCCGTTTTCCGAACGGCTTCTCCCAGCTCACCTATGTCAATAAGTAATGTCAACGTCGGAATAACCAGAAGTGCGCCAGAAAAGCGAATAAATGTTAGGCATACCAACAAGGTCACGATGAGGACCAACATCCACTGAATTCCAATTGAAACCAAGGGACGACGGCCAGAGTGCGTAGCCGTCGTGATGTTTACTGGTGAGAACGACGTAGCGAGCACCTGCCCTCGAAAATAAGTCTGCCCAGTGATCCGGATCGTAGAATTCTGCCGTGAACATTGGCGCAAATTCCTGAGAGTTATAGATTCGATGAATTAAGTCGTGCTGACGCCAATTCATAATTTAAAAAATGAAAATGTCATTTCCGCACCGGGTATGTGAAGCCGGGTTTAAAGTTTTTCTCCATGAATTCAATGTGGCCCTGAGACTGGTCAGTGATCCAACTGTACCAAAACCACGCGTTGATGTAAGAAGGCACGCTGTAGGCACCCCAGTGGATGAAAATCCCGACCTTCGCCTGGTCATACCAGGTAGGCAGGGGTCGGGAGTCTAAACTTGGCCAGTTTGGCTCGTAAGTTTGAGAGTTGGCCCAAGGGACCGCGAGCGCAATCAAGAGGAGTAGAATCTTCATGTTTGCAAACTGAAATTATTGATATTAATGCTATTTAAATGGTAGCTGAACGAAAGCTGGACAAGGACTGCTCGAACGAGTTTTTCGTGAAAAGTTGGCCTCCTCTTTTTCAGTTTTTATTTTAAAAACTACTCGAGGAAGATTAGTATATCCTTGACTCAGTCACAACACGTATCTCTAAGATTAGTAATGGATTAGCAACAAAATTCTGCTTTTGTAATTTGTTGTAAATCTGCCACGTTTCAAACGTAGATTGATAAGCCTATTCTTTTCTCCCATATCAAATCACAGATAAAATACAACTTTGTACACAGCTGGATCGGTAACGGTTTGGTATTTCTGTTAAAATATCAGAAAATCTGGGTATCTTTTCCAATTTTATCGAGTACAGATGTAAAAGTGCATGTGGTCTCAAATTCAAGAGTGTCCTATAGTCAAATTACGAGATATAACTGACCACGGATTAAAAGCAAATTAAAGTGATGCAGATTATCGATAATCAATGGTAGCACATAATGTTTCAGAATTTTGCATTACTCCACCAGAAAAGTTTTAATCATACACCTAAGTTTCCCTACAAAATAATTTTAATTGAATGATTTCATTAGTTATTCAGGTACATATTCAAACTATACTGCTGTGTGCATATGCAAGTAAATGGCACATGCACATTACTTCATGACACGATATCACAACAATGCTCCGGAAGGAGTAAGAAGTTCTTCGGAGTCGTTACCAGGGAAGTATGCATGGTGCACTCCAAAACGTGACACCTTGTTTGTTCAATGAAATCAAGTGTTTATGACCATATTCTCCGAATGCTTTTTCTCTCTCTCTCCTTCTATTTTTAGTCAACCTCTCCACTTTCACCAAATGATCAATATATTGGTTGTGGCTGTCACTGACCAATTCCAACTCGCATCACAGTTCTGTTTCCAAAATTAGTTTCTTGATCCGGGTGGAATCTTTATCATGTCCCTTCCGACGGAGTCCCTCCGATGTCAACAACAAGACATTTGCCCACCCACCGAAGCCGGACGAGTTGGAGGAGCTTGCTGCCAAGTCCCCCAACAATTTCGAGACTACACAAACAAGTGTTGTGACAACTGCCCCAAAACTCCTGACGATGTCATCATCTGCGGCCTCCCGCAACCGGGACCCCCGTACGTCTTTAACAATGTAGACTGCACTCTGGACTGCTCCCCAGTGGACACCTCGGAGCTGGACTACATCAAACCGAATGTCGCGAAGTATGGACTTCTCCGCCACTCCATGGACGAGATGCGGTGCTTGACCCTCGCCAAAGAGAATGCCGCCGCGGACATTTTCGCCCAAGCCGAATGTACCCGCTACGAAGGGGATCGTGTCTCCAAAGAAGTCGCCGAAAAGACACTCGCCCTCCAACGGATTTCCACGGAGCGTCTCAAGCGTCGCTCAAAAGACATCTACTTTTGGCTCAAGGAGTTGGAGCGAAACATCATCGAAATGCGGGAGGAAACGCGACTCCTCCAAGAGCTCCGGGTTCGAGTGGAAAACGCCATCCGAGCAACGGCCGATCTCATCCTTCACATCGTCAATGAATGCTTACGTCGTCGCCTCTCCCGCATCGGGATCGACTTGACGAGGGACGACGTGGAGGAGGAGTTACAGAAGGAGAGGGACGTCGTGCTTGTGGCTCAGCAACGACTCGAAGAGGTCGTCAACCAAGTTCGGGATCAAATCGGAAAGAATCGCGCAGCCAAGGAGAGGATGGAGCGGGATTGGAGCGACAAAATGCAAGCCTTCCGCATTGACGACTTAGCCAGCCGCTTGCGACCCGACGACAAAACGTTGTTGAACTATCCAGGCGTAGCGAGGTTCCAAGATGGGATGACAACCCTTCAAGAATGGGAAGAAATGACTCAGCGGACCTTGGAGGAAGCTGAACGAGAACGAGTGGCCTCCTGCAAGCTTCGCGGTCTCGTTCCTGAACTTCTCAAGAGCCTCGCGTGCAAACTCAGGGCCCAAGCTGATAACGTGGAGGCCGCCCTCAGTCGTCGCATCCAGGAAACGGAGTCAGCAAAGAAACGGCTCGAGCATCAACTCAAACTTGTGCTCGATGAGATGGTGAAAGCGGAGAAAGCGATCGAGGTGATCAAAGCGAAACTCAAAGGGGATCCGGTGGAAAGTGCTCTGAAACTCGCTCAAACGCGGCTGTACAACAGGACCTTCCGACCGAACGTCGAGTTGACACGGGACTGTCCTCAGTATGCCCTCGTCGAGGAGGTCGGGGAGCTAGCGAGGTCGCAGAGTGCGATCGAGGCGCAACTCAGGAATGCGGAGGACGCTTTGCACAAACTTCGTCAGATTCGAATCGACTTGGAGAAGGAAATTGCGGTGAAGGACAACACCCTCGTTATTGACCGGGAGAGGTGCATGTACATCCGTGCCTTTTGGCCTTCGGTGACAACGCTCATTGGACACTAATACAAACTGGAATAAGAGAAACAGCTATGTTGAGCATGTATATTTCTTGCAAAAATAATTCAATTTTCATAGAGTATAACGAGTTGTATTCACACAAACGCCTGTTTTCCAAGAACACCATAATAAAATCGAGAAATCATTAAAAACGTAACGCAATGGTACATTGTACTTGCAGTCTAATTCCTTCATTTTCAACGTTTATAATACACCGTAAAACTTCCAATAAAAGCAGCGCTCAATTAAAAGCAGTTGTTTTGAGGACTAATGTTGAATTTTTTGAAGTGAACACGAAATATTTCACAACTTATGTGTAATAAACACAAAACTACACATGTGTGACGAACATCAGGCAAAATTCTCAACAAATTATTGCGAAAAGCAAAATTAAGCAGTGCTCTAAAAATAAACCCTTACTTTTGCCCCAACCATTTGGCAATTTTGCAGATAAGCTGCTTTCATTGGAAGTTTTACGGTAATTTCTATTCCGTATTTATTGTGACGGAACAAATAAATGCATTTTACATCTTTTTACATCATTTTACATGTACTCGATTGGATGGAGATAAAGACGCATAATGTAGACTGAATGTGCAGGCAGATCTTGGTTTTCGCTACACATTTCGCAGGAAGATATATACATATTCGTGGTTGACATCCCTAAACCTCAAAGTGTCATATAAACCATATAGTTGTCTGATGATGATGAGTCACTGAGTCACTACAAATCATGCGAAAAACGTTTTTTAGGAGCTTCCTATTCCACAAGAGTAAATGGGCAGATATCAAGTGTGGGGTACTGACTTTTGGACTATTATTCTTCGTCCCAGTTCAAGTAGTTCCAGATTAAACGGAAGTGATAATACCGCCCACCAATCAAATAAAATAAATCTTATCATTATAACCAGAGATTGCGAGCAACTCGCCAATTGTTATTGAATTTTGAGTATTTTTTTGCACACGTAATAATGTCTCTATTTTTATCGTTATGAAATGCATGACAATTTGTCATCGATATCCTCTCCTGTACACCAACATCAGTGAAAATCTCGACGGTCTCTTGAACCGGTGAAATAGAGTTGTCGTAAAATGGCTTTCAAACCGGAAGCGTACCCCTCCCTGATTTTCTCCGTTTTTTTCATTGTCGCCCTTAGTCTGGTTCAGAGTGGCAATGCCTCCATCTCAGTGTCGCACTTGCAGCGGGGTCACCTCGCGTTCGAGACGGAAACCGACATTAGAGTGAGGGTCCGCCCAAGTGTTTTCGAGCTTGACCCGAATGAGATGCTATTTTCCGTGGTAGCCGAGCCGAGGAATGCTTGCGACAAGGTGAAGTCACCTCCGACCATGTCGGTGAGGCTCCTCAATAATGGGAAGCCAAAAGGAAAGAAGTTTGATACTTGGGTCCTTCTTGCTGAAGGAGGAAGCTGTGATCTCAAGACGAAGGCACGCCACGCAGCTGCAGCAGGGTATGTGGGAGTCATTGTGAAGATCTCTGGGGTCGATGACGCCATGGGTTATCGGGACTTGATGAGTGACCACGAGATTGAGGGGAGTCTCACGTTGCTCAACTTAGGAGACTGGGAGAAGCTGGAATATTTTTCCCATCCGAAGCTGTATACCTTGAATGGGACCGCTGTGACGCCTCCGGTGAGGGTCGTGTCAGTCTTCGAAAGAGTACAGTGGTGGGTGACAGGTAAGCTAAATAACAGAAATTGTAGCTTCAAAATTGAGGTCACCTCCAATATCAAAGGTTCTTTTTTGTCAGGGACTCTGTACGAAGTCGGTTTGGGAGCGTACGCCATCCTGTACGGAGTGGTCAACGTGGTTAGCCAGCTATTCACTGCCTTCTTCTTGACCAACTATGACTGGAGGGAATGGCTCACGAAGGAGTCCATTTATCCCGCCATCTTCCTCCTGTTGGCCGCCAGCCCACTCCTCATTGGTCCCTTTTTCTATAAAGAAAGATTCGGCGAAGGGATTCGGAACATTTTCGAAGGTCCTGGTGACGACGATGAATATGAGGAGGTGGAGGAAGATCCGAAGGATGTGATTGAGAGGCACATGCAAAATTTGGGGATTGAAGGTACTCTCACTGCCTCCAAAGTGGGGTCCGCTTTTCGACGCTTGTCGAGGACCTGCCATCCGGACAAAGTGGAGATCCCGGAGGATTTGAATGAGTCCGAGAAGGAAAGGTTGCGTGAACAGAATACGGAGAGGTTTCACTCGATTACGGAGTCTCAAAAGGTGCTTCTCGAGTACTTGGAGAAGAAAATGGGAGAAAATGAAGATACAGAGTATGACATGGAGGAGTAGAGGGATTTTGTAAGGTTATGCAACTCCTGATTTTATATTTGTATTGTTCGGAGGATGTCTTTTGGATCGCAGAGATTCTCTAAAAATGTCTGCAGGTAAAAAATAAATGTTATCAATAATTATTGATAAGCAGTCATATACTCTTGCATTGGATTGCACGATTCGTGGATTATTCTCGGGCGTACCTGCATATTCTGCAGAAAGATGAGCACCACACACCTGAGACCAATGTCGTCATGCAAAAAAGTGGACCACAAACCACACAGCTGTTTTGTGCGCCTGTCTTCACAATAAAAGCATCACTTCTCTCGTGGCATTCGCCAATACCACATCTTCGTTCGTAATGTGAAAAAAAACTAGAAAAAATGGCCTTATCGAAACGGATATCCTTCTGTATAAGCCTAGGTGTGCTTCTCTTGTGCCTCCTGGTTCAAGAAAGCAACACCTCCATTTCTGTGGTCCACTTGGACACTGACATTGTCGCCTTTGAGACCGAGGGCGATATCGAAGTGCGACATTTGAGTGGTTGCAATTATTGCGAGTTTCAAATGGTACTGGCAGAGCCTCTAGAAGCTTGTCATGAGGTGGCAAAGCCACCACCTCAGGGCTCCACAGATATTGCCATCCAGTGGTTACTTCTGGCGTGGGATGGAGGCGGGTGCAATTTGACAAGGAAGGCGCTTCATGCACTGGAAGCCGGCTACGAAGGGCTTCTAGTGAGGGATGCGGGTGACGGAGCAAGTGGTTATCATGAAGATCTCAAAAGGCTTGGTGTCACAGTCCTTAGTCCAGAGGAGTGGGAATCGCTGGCTGAATTCGCGTATCCGGAGCTGTATAAGGTGACTACCGACTCTAGACCGACGGTTATGATAACTATTCTGTTTGTGCTCGGAACGGTACGAAGCGTGGTTATCAACTTTATTTTTGTAGTATTAGGCAAGGGTCTTGTACATTTTCGAACAATTGCAATGAATAACCTTCGCGAACATGTATTTTAAACTAATTTGGTTTATTTTCTTAGAAATCTTGGTGGGCGCTGCTCTCGGCGTGTACGCCATCGCGTGTGGAGTCATGAAGGTCATCCTCCAACTTCTCACTGCCCTCCTCCTCACTCCCCACGACTGGAGAGAGCTTATCCTCACGAAGAGGAATGCGTATGGTCTCGGCTACCTCATACTTATCGTTACCAGCCCATTGATCTTCGCCCACCTGTACTCCTCCTCGGTTGCGGAGCTCCTCCGAAAATACATTCTTCGAGGTGGGGAAAACCTGCCTGCAGGTGGTTATGAAGACGAGTACGCCATCGACGTTGAGGCTCACATGGAGAACTTGGAGCTACGCGAGCCACTCACTGTCGAGAAGGTTAACCGCGCTTATCGACTCCTCTCGCTGAGGTTCCATCCGGACCGCAACCCAGAATTGAAAGGACCTGCTCTGCTTCGGATGACGGAGAGGTTCCATTCGGTGAAGAAGTCGCAGGAGGCTCTTTTGAAACATTTGCAAAGTTAGACTGACTATTTTTATACGAAATATATGCGTTAATATTTATACAAATAATAAGAAGCACATACTTTCATATATAACGTTATGGTCGAGCTTATCGAACTTGGTTTTTATTACACAGGGCCCTTGGGGCCTCAGGGGCATTCTGCATTTTTACTCCGGTGGAGTACATTTACTGCATTACTGTAGTAACATAGTTGACACAAAAGTGCTTCAATTATTTGATGCATGCATTGAGTTTTTAAAAGCTCTTCGAAGCTTCTTCGGTATGTGATAGGAAGGCTCGAAAGCGAAGATAAGCATTGCATTGCATCATATAGCATTCTATACAACGTTGTCGTACTGCAATTCAACTAGATTGACTTCTTTCGAACTAGTCTGCCTTTTGACTGTGTCGTCGCGTGTAAAACTGAATTTCAATTGTCGTCGAGTCATTTTCTCCCCTCCATTTGCCTTTCCGAACATCAAACGCGTGAAACAAAATGAGTGCCCCAGCAAAAATAGAAACTCCTCCGGAAACCCCGAAGAAACCTCCTCAGCTCGCCACGGCGGCCGAGGTGAGCGCTCGCTTGCCGCAGTTCACCCTCGCCGACTTGGTGGAGTTGGCCCTCTGCTCACCGGAAGTGGGAGCGGTGAACTTCAACATTTTGCGACTCCTCATGCGAGGGATCATTGACAAGACTGGGATTGACAAGCAGCTCGCAAAACTCACTGATTTGGAGGCGCATCAAGTGGACAACTTCAAGAATTACGTGCAAGGGGCCGCGGTGCCGAGTCCGATGCCTGGAGTCCTGAAGATTCATCCTCATCAAGGTCCCTCCGGTCAGAAGCCTGCTGCAGGTGCTCCAGGAGGACCGAGGCTGAGTGCTCGAACACCAAAGTCTGCTGCTGCACTGGGACCACCAAACATCCAGTTGCCACCGTTGGACCCCTCCGTTCCGATGGATTTGGGGGAGAGGGTGGATCGGATGGAGAAGCACTTGGAGGCACTCTACGCTTTACCTCCGGGGAATGCTGATGCTTCAGAGAAGGGAGGAGTTTCGGCGAACATGGCTCCGAACGACATGTGGCAAATCATTCAACTCAACAACCGGATCGCTGCGACGGAAGCGGCGATTCAAAAGATGGCGACGCTTATTGAGAGCCTAGCCAAGAATGTGAACAAAGTCAAGGGTGACACGAAAGGGATGAAGGATGACGTCAATAGTTTAGCAAACACCCACTCGAACCTCGAATTGCAAGGGTTGTCCCTCACCGAAAACTGTGGTCAGTGTTTGGACGCGGTGAGAGGGGTGGAGGCGGAAATCGATAAGATCAGAGAGGGTCTCAAGAAGGACCGCGAGTTGCTCAAGAAGACGCTCGGAGTTGATTTGGGAAAAGTGCCCTCGTTCTTGTCCACCGAACCTGCGCGTGTGACTGGGAAAACGGTACCTGTTGAGGTGGCGGAACGAACGACACAAACCTTTGTGGCTCCTCAGAAGGAAAAGGGTTCTGGACCTCCAGCTAAAGCCGCACCTCCAAAAGGTCAGCAGCAA
>JAHZMW010004352.1:0-15620 GCA_027743745.1 Alloscopus bannaensis | reverse complement strand
ACTACATATTGCTCAAGTCATTTCACTAACGGTGATTCCTCACTGACATTGAGCTGCATCGAGTGTCGTTTTTTCTGCCTGTTGGGTTGCATGTTACAGGATTTCTTGTAATGCAGTAACAATGTGTGTAGATGCAAGGGATGTTGGGATTCATATACAATGACAATTTTTTTCTTCTTTTTCTCCAGCGAGGGTAGTAGTGGTGGGTGACAGTCAAGAATTTCATGAATGTGACGATCACTGTGTAGCGTCTGATGTTTTATTGCATGATTTTTCCCGACACGACATCAGAAAACTTGTTGTTCATGTATGTGTGCATGTGTAGAGATACGAAGGTTTTTACCCGTGAAAAAATGTATAAAACGCATTGGTTGAACTTGAGAGCGGAAGCCGTATATTGTGTTTTTCCATTCTGGATATAGGGAATCAAGCTTAATTTTTCCATCCTTGTGCCACATTTTCCATCACCATCATCACCATCCGAATTGATGTCTCTGGTTCTGGAGTCCCTTTCTGGTTGCAATATAGCGAGAAAGAGAGAGAAGTCAGAGGCAACCCTCATCATTCCATTCTCGTTTGCTTGACTTCATTACTGGGGAATTTTGGGACAATGCACATGTTTGTTTAATCGAAATCTTTACAGATTTATCAAAGTCATATGAATCAAGTCAGCAACATCAACATTTTGTGCATTCATCGCAGCATTTTTCCTCTTTGTAGCTCCATTATTGCATTCATGTGTGGCTCCTGCTGGAGCAATGGTGGTGGCCCAATTTTCTCTTTATGTGCTAGAAAAAAAATGAAACAAAAAGTTGGAATGTTTAAAGTGATTTGAACTTCCTGGATGAAAAAACTGTCTCCTTTCAGCTCACGACATGACATGAAATGCTTATGTCACCAGGAGAAGGATATGATGATGACATACAAAAAGTGATGGTAAAAGAATGATATATTCTTATAAGAATGAAACGCGTAAGAAAATGAGACTAAATAAAACACTTTTCAAGCACATTGTTTTTTCTGTAAGAGAGCAACAATAAACACAGAGAGAGCAAGTATGTATTTATTATTTCGATTTTTTCTATATACACGCACGACGTATGTACATGCATGTTTGTATATATTTCAGTTTATCTATATTCGTTTGTTATCTTTCGAAGTTTCATTTCTCTGTCTTTGAACAACCTTTATTTACTTTTGACAGGCATAACGGGTCTAATTGTTGACGTAGTGTGATCTGCACAATAGTTTACAACTTTTACTTCAAGTGGGATACAACGACTAAATATTTTTCACAACAGAGCGATATCTTACACATTATAGGAACTATTATTGGATAGGATGTTTCCGGGTTGAGTAACTTAAAGAAAGCAAACTATCGGAGTAAAGCTTTAAATTATGCATACAAACGCATGTATATATTACATATCAACATTTGTTCGCATATTACAATTATCTTTAAATACTATATTTTGAATTTTGAGTGAGTCTCTAGAATCTGTTGATACAGCTTTTTGTGTAAGTGAGCTACCTAATTGCTTTTTACACCTGGTAATGTAGATATAAGATAAGTGCTCGAATTTGACTATTCTACAAAGCCATATTTATGTCATAATGAGATACTTTTTGTGGCCTTTGAATAAAATAGTTGCTTATCATTATGGCATTCCATCACTGTATATGCGCAGCAATGATATTTCGGTACGCTTGTGGATATCACTAAAGTAATATTGCATCGAACTTTTGCTCACTTCCCCTACTCGTGAGACGCGTGTCAACTCTGACGAGTTTAATAAGTTAATATAATCCGTATTGTACAACTTGTAACTATCAACATTTTTAAACAATTACAGGTGGTTTGTGTGGTTTACTTTGCCCGACAAAACAACATCAAAATGTATTTACAGTAAGAGTTTCACAAAAAACGGCATGTACGACATTATGATGTGTGTATAGTAATGTATTTTTATCCCGTTGCGTAATTATGAGTGTTTGAATTGTGATCTGTAATGCTTTGCATTTTGCAAACTGTGTGGGGACCTTTCCAGGATTAAGGTATAATCAGCTCAAACCTGACTTTGGGGCAGTAATAACGTTTGTGAATGCGAATTCGGTAGAGGATCAGGAGCGTGCTAAAGCTACAGCAGATATTCATCATCTTCGTCCACCGGAACTGTGGAGTGATTGTACAAACCTTGTGCCATGAGCTGCATGGCGAGTCCATTTCGCTGTCCAGTAGACTTTTTCAGCTTTGCTCGTTTATTCTGAATTAAAGAAATTAGAATGTGTTGTTATTAAATAACTGTTATATGAATGCTAAACGGATGCCGAAGCCTTTCTTTTTTATTACTAAACACACACCGAAAAATAAGTGAAGAACGGTCACAAGTAGTAGTGAGTAGCTTACAATCTGACTTTCTTTCGGTCGGTTCTTTCTTTCGTATTCTGCGAGATCTTGGACCTTGAATTATATTTAAAAGAATACGTTCTGATAAATTTTATCGTTACGGATTGAAATACAATAAATCATTCCTGAGCTAATCGGGTTATAAGTGCAGTTGAGGTAATCTACTAATAATAGAAGTGAATGACTTTAACAGAGTTTAGAAACCATTGAAAGAATGAGTAATTGTGCAAAGCGCCGTATGTTCTACTTTTAAGATGAAGTTAGGGATTAATCTCTAATTCAATTTACAATTTATTTTATGGACACATCATCAAACTTCCGTCAAACTCTGAATATCGTGTATCATGTTCACAGGTAATATGTGCATGTTAGAGTTATTATATAATTCAGTTTTTACGTATTCATTGCCTACTAAAGTAACTTCTACAACAATCGCAACATAAATTTATCACAACCTCCTACAACAAAAAATTTAGTATTATATTGGTATGTTCTTCATTCCTTTCATATGGCGTTATAAAGAACACGCAAAGGTCTTGACTCCGACTCCGATCACACGCGTCAAACAAAAAGCGCCATAATCATTCTTTTCTCAACATCTTGTACAAGCGTTTTAAGAACGAATCCTTTTGGAACGTCAGGGGAATTTGATCTTCACTGACTATAGTGGCAAGAGTATTTGTATGTATTTCTGGGCGATAAAAAGGTCTGACATTTGTGATAATCTTACAGATTATGTGATTATTTCCTCCTTATTTAATAATCTCCCCAGATTATCTGCCATTTTTAGTGAAGCACACTTACTTCCACTCTCAGTCTCTGAAGCACACTTTTGTTCAAGACGATCAAGGCGATAAATGTTTGACTGGGCGTTCTGACTGAATGAATGGATTTCAATGCTGGACAGTTGTCTGAGAACATGGTCAAAATGATGAATGACTGGGTATGAGCTACGCACGATAAGAAAAGGATGCATAAGTGGCTCTTGACAGGTTTGGATTGTGAGGAATTATCAACTTTTAAAAAAAGTTGAAATGATGAGTCAAGAAGATGTCTGTAAAAATCTGAGGTAATATGAACACCTCATCAAAGTACACATTTTGTTGTACAACGAGCTTGTCTCTTGCGCACACGCAGTACACATCTACACTTGAATCGAATGGAATTACAACAGCTAATAAGACATGATTTTTCTTCGTAGTTTCTATATACTCAAAGAGAATGTGAAACCTGTAAAATTATGTTAAAACATATTTATGTAGCACCAAACTATGCTAAAGTTTTATTACCACTGCATCTGCGAGGAGTAAGTGAAATAAAATCTTGATGTATCGTCAAAGAACGGATTTAGAGGATTAATAGTATAAAATTTTAAACATTATAAGCTCCTTTCACTTAGAGAAAACATTCAATTTCTGGGATTCAATCAAATTTTCACTAATTTCCTGACATGTCATGCACTTTGAAATCCGACAGCCATTTTCCACTTATTCAAAAGTCTTTTCAATAGTATATTTTAAAATATTGAGCGGCAGCAGCTCAGTCGTGTGTACCACTTATGCCTTGTTCAAAATTAAGAGAAGGGCATAAACTGTTCATATTAAAAATCGACGTGATTTGCATATATCCACATCAAATTATAATAAATAAGCAAAGCCTTTACGATGCATAGAATGCTCACAGTTGTTTTTGCTGCCATTTTCATTCCTTTCTTAGTTCATCATAATCCATCATACTTGATGATGATTACTTATTGCCAATTTCCTTGTTCATTTTTACCTTGACTAATTGATTCAGCACGTATTTCAGCAACTCCAACTTTTTTCTCTCCTTGCTCCTTAAATCTCTTTTCATCAATTAAGATTTTCCTTAGTGTGGCACACGAACGTAAATATCTTGCGTTTTTCTATATTTATGCGCTTCACTCAAGCAGGATTTTTCGCCTAATTATCCGTAATTACTGAGCAAGTAATAGGGTTCTAAATTAAAGATATCCAAAGTCATTTCTGCCATCATCTCTTTGATTGCGCTCCGCAAATATTACAGAGTCAAGAATCAGTTCAAATCAACAGCTACAGCAAGAAACATGAAAGAGATATGTTTTAGCTGCCAACCTGATTTTCAATTGACATCCCTGTCCTCTACAAAAACATTGAGAGAACACACACAACACAAAGAACGCTTATTATGTGAACACTGAATATTGTTTTGTTTGAGTATGCATAATGCTAGCAATTACTTCTCTTTCTACAAGAGACATCCTTCCATTTTTATTAATTAGCTCTGCATTCAGACAACAGAAGTATGGCTGACTAATTAGAATTTTTCACTGTTTTTTATTCTCTCTGTCTGTTGTCTCTGTTAAAGGGGCAATTAGTCATTGGACACGCTACTCACCAACCGTATCATACTAAAAACTTTTATCAATGACAGACCTTCAATACGAAACGTGTTAATTTGTACGCTCTGTGTAATCAATGCATGTAAACGAGAATTTCCTTTGATTGTCAGCCTTTCTCTCTCAATGATGTCTTTTCCAACTTGTCTGTGTTATAATATATATGCACATCTGGACAGGCAGGATTCTCAATTACAATATTTACAATTATTGTCATTACGGCTCAAACTTAACAAGAAAAAGATTAACATGTACGCTACGTTCTACCACTTTGTCGTAGACCCTGTCTTTTTTCATGTTTGCCGTGTCAAATTTCGTTATTTAAATAAGATAATCAGCAAAAACAAACTCTCAATACCTCTCACAAAAATATTAGCTCAATATTTGGATAGGCTACTGGCAACCCTGTAAATGGTTAAAGCTGTGAAGCGAAGCCAAAAAGACAAAATTGAGAGAGTGCAAATTAAAAGCACTATATTAACGGGAGTACTACGTCCTTACGGTATACCGTAAGGAAACACAAATAACTCGAAACATATGCAACATATGTATACACAGAAAAACTGAACCAGTTGCATACAAATGAGCAAACCGTTGAGTTCAAAACAAACTCTTAAAAAAACAATGAAGTCAATCAGACTGACTGCAGAAGTTTGTGAATTCATGAGTCTAATAATTTCAAATTTAGCCATTAACAATGAAAAAGGAAAAGGGGCACAGCTTCACCACGAATTCTTCTCAGCAAAGAGATCTAATAAGAGCATTAGTATTACATATACATAAAGGATTCTTCCTTTTGGCTACATGTTTCTCTACACGCTGTATAGCACCATTATCAGATTGCAAATGAGACTACGAAGTGCAATAAATGTCTTAATAAATAACTCCACTTGTCTTATGTATCCTGCAGCCTTATATAAACTAGCAGGCATCTTATGACTTGCAGATTAGATTTTCTTTCATGGATTTTCTCTCTCTCTCTTAAATATGGCGTGCGGATGTGATACATATTATGCATAACGCATGCAAGTGTCGATATGATGTGAGCTGCTAATGAGGTAAAAATTGGCCCTTCAGCTAACTAAATGAGAGGAGAGTGGAGAGAAGAGAAATAACATGTTGCAAAGTTCAGTTATTTTTTTGTCTACTAAAAAGCGCTCTACATAAATAAATAAACGATAAATTAGACATGGGAATAATGAATGTTTGCATGTAAATCTTATTTAATGAGATGATGCCTCGTTTACGTAAAAAAAAGAGTTGTGCGTGGGTATGAAGTGCATGAAGTTCTTAAAAAGTAAATACAAGAGAAAGGTATACAAAAGCTGCATTGATATTCTTACCTGATGACGGCCGATCACTGTACCGCGTGCAGTACACCCAAGCCGGCCACAATAAAGGTCCTTTGGGGACTGACGGATTGATTTTTGCTTCGTCCACTACCTCCGTTGCCCGGCTCGTGGTTGAGCAGTTGGAGTCATCTGAATGGTATTTAAAGCTGGATCCTGTGTTACTGCTCCCGCAGTTTGACACGGATGTCCTCGACTGTTTCTGCTGTCGAGATTGTTCCTCCGACTTGCCTGGGCTTGAGTCATTTTGATGAAGTGCTCCTCCGTTGCTTGTCGCTCCAGGAGACTTGAGCCCATTGTTGGGGCGAACCTTGCCAAAGTCGGGTCGGAGAATGTCCTCAATGGAGAATTTCAGATGATGCCCATTATTGTGATGGTGGTGATGATGATGATGATGTTGAAGGAAATGATTGTAATGATTATGATGCAATGAGCTTCGAGTTGTCGTCGTGCTCGTTGAGAGACTGAGGACCGAGCTGAAGCAACTGGAGGAGGCTGTTGAAGCCGTGGAAGGGGGCCTTGACGGTGGTCTTCCGTTGCTGCTACTGGTGCTACTAATGCTTCCAGGTGAAGACAGCCCATTATCCACGGTCAACGAAGGGTGACCACCGGTCTCATGCTCGTCGACGTTGCTCCCGTAATGGGCTTTATTGACTTTTGAACTGATGCTTGGCTGGAACTCCCTCATTTCCTCGGGCTTGTTAGGAAAGTGGTGGTGGTGATTATGATGATGATGGTGGTGGTGGTCTCCAGAATGAGCTTCTTCGGGATGATAATAGTGACGGGCAGATGTTCTATTATTACCATTAATTTTATTATTGCTCATGCTGCTATTATTGTTGGCACACTCGCCCTCGCCACCGCTCTCCATCTTGGGATTGCACTCTGGCGAAGTTGATTTAGTGCGCTGTCTTGTCATCCCGTAATCACCGTCTTCCCGCTGATCCTCGTCTTCCTCAGGATGTCGGGCTGAAGGTGGGCTCTTTTGTTGACAGCAGCACGAATGACAAGATGGGGACGGGGAGCTATGAGGTGATAATTCCTCTTGTTTGATCATCATCATCGCCTTCCGGCTCAGATCATGACTTGGTTGCCCACTTCCACCGGGTGAGTTACTCCGGCTCCTACTGCCCACACTACTACTGCTCCTGCGTCGCTTTCTTGAATTTGTCATTGATGTCCTTTCAGGACTGTCACCCTGCCCCGTGGGGGATGCTGAGGACGAGATCGATTGAATACTACTCTTCGTACAACTAGTGCTACTACAGTTATTACTTCGTTTCGGCGTGCTAATAATATCCATATTATTGCGGAGATCAGAGGGTTGAGATTTTGAAAGCGGGGAGGACGCCGGGCTGGGAGCATTGTTATTATTCGGACTCCCAGCGCTGCTACTGCTACAGTCACTCATCGCGCTTGTCGACGAGTCCGGAGAGGTGGAGGTCGCAGGTCTGTGGTGATGACTAAAGTGGTTGTTATTATTATTGTGACCTCTGTGTGCCCTCGCGTCACTTTTCGACGAATTCGTCGTCGTCGAGGAGGATGAGTTAGTTGAACTTGTATTACCAACCAAACGCTCAACCGGCAAAGCTAACATTTTGGGAGAAGAAGGCAATGTGGGAAAAAAAGGATCTATCTTTACGCTTTTCTGATGAGACAGGTGGGTGACACACCAATTACAAGACAACCATGTAGGTAAACAAGTCTTCACTCTTAAACAGCTTTTATCTTCTGCCCTCGAAAATCCTCTTCAACTCATGTCCCCTCGAGTTGTATTTTTTGCACTTGTCAATACAACGTGTCAAGTGTCAAGCTGTCAATAATTTAATGGGTGCTTGTCAAACACACATAGTATCGTTATATGCATTATGACTCCTCCTCTCTCAAGGGGTGAAGTGACACTTGTCATCACAGAAAGGGAATCATTCCAGTTTTGTGTGATGTCGGCTTGTCACAATGTAATCCACTTATCCAAAGCCACACACAGACACAAACAGTTTAGAGAGACTCACAGAAAGTGGAAAAGTGTTTGTGAGAAATTAAGAAAACATACTTGACTCCTCGTCTCGCGTCCTCTCTTCACTCCTTGTTGAGTCACTTAAAATGGAAACAATTACTTTCAGTTTTTAATATGGGAAATATATGTTATCATCTATCGTCAAATAAAGATCGGTGCATGAAATCTTTTGTCCTCAGGGGCTTTCAAGTTCCTTACGTGTGTACAATATATAAATATACACATTCACACACATCCACACTATGTGAGCATACACACACAAAAACTTCCTGCTGAAGACAACGCGTGTATACTATGGAGGGCTGCGGCTACCTTTTCGTTTAATAGAGATCGGGGCGGATCACTCACTGAGTTTGATTGACAGCCGGTTTTTTTTCCTTTTCTTTCTTTTAAAGGATTACTCGCCGAGAGTTTTTTGAGTCGTGTTTTGTATATGCTCACTCACCTTTTTTGCTCTTACGATTTCTTTATGTTCTCTCCCCTCTCTTTTTTAGTGTTTGCAAGTTCATTTCACTTAGATCACAATACAAGAGCGGAGATGTAAGATGCTAATCATATAATCTCTTGTTCCTCTTTCATTTATGATGAATGAATTTGAGAGGAGAAAAAATCACACTCGCACATAAACATTGATGATAACAATGGCTTTTTTTCACTGTGCTCTTCCTTTGTTGAAGTCACAGAGTCTCGATTGCTCATATGATATTCTGCGGCTCTTTGTTGAGTTGTTCACTTTTCCCCTGATTTCGAGAGTGACAGATGAATATTTCTTTCGCTTCGTTGTTTTCCCACTGGATGAGAGGTTCGTCCACGTGTGTCTCTGTCGGTTTCGGATTTTCTTTACTTTTCAGAAAAATACAAGTTTTTCCTTAGGTCTGTCTTGATTTTGAAATATTGAGCTAATTTGTATCTTGTCAAGAAATCTTGAGACGACGAAAGCATACAGTGTATGTTTTACGTAATGTGAAGTCTCGCTGTCGATTTCGCGTCACATCGACCGAATCGGACACGCCTGCTCTAATTTCGTTCTCTCCCGTCTTCCTCGTCTGGTGTCTTTTGTTTGTTTTGTGCTCACACACGTCCGCTCTTGAGGGCAGTGTGAGCTCGTGTGATTGTTTCAAGAATGTGAAGATGAGTAAATAAGATCTCTTCCTTTTTGACTGACTGAGTGACTGGTTGATCTCTGAGAGATGATGATGTTTGATGCTTGGCTTAGTCTTTCTCGTCTAAAAAGTATCAGAATGTATTGGTGGGATATATATGAGACTCTCGGTTTTGTTGGTGTATGGGACGGTTGTTGGTTTAGGATAATGAGTGAGTGAGATGTGCATGAGAGAGTGTGAGTTTTTCCTCTGTATGTTATGTGTGTATAGGTGAGTGAATGGTGTGTGGCTAGCTAGCTAACAAAGTGACGTCTAAATAATCCTCTTGACTGCTCACTACCCTTCTTTCTTTTTCCTTTTTTTTCTTTTCTGTCTCCTTTTTCTCTCTTACTCAAAATGTTTAGCCTGGGCTGTCAGAACAGAAAGATTGCTTTTTGTTATACACACACAAGCATAACGTGTGTGTCTGATAATACACACGAAATGTGGTGATACGTGTGTGTTTACGTGGATGCGGAGTAAAGTGGTAATATAAATGTATGTATGCGAATGAGCGACAGAAAACGACAGAGGCACGATAAAGCGTTCTGCTCCACTGACAAAGCAGAGAGCTTAAGGTGGTCTTTTCTCAAGGTGGTATATAAAAACGAAGCAAGACAGGACACATAATGGAGAAGGTAAGAGGAGAGAATTTCTCTAAACGAGTCCAATACTTGAGAGAAAAAGAACAATCTCTGGGATACGTAGGTAGAGTATGGACAAAGGGAAATAAAAATGCCGTAATATAAAGATATACAATGTGTCCTTTCAGTATAATATGTTCGATGTGCACACGGTAAGTGTGTTGAAAAAAAGGTTTAGTGCTTCTGAAGTGAAGAGTGTTTGGTAGAAATGTCAGCTAGATTCGCCACGGGCTTTTCTCCTTTTTTCCCGAGCTCTGTGTCTCAATATCTTTGGGAAGGCTAGAGGAAAGGTAACATGTTATGTACAAGGAAAAAGGGCAATCTATGCTCTCGCAAACACAAAAGTTGGTGGAAAGCACAGAAAAAAGGGGACAACGTGCTCCAAATGTTATGGATAGAGAGAGAGAGAGAGGGTTGACTGTTTCTGTTGGTGGAGGTGGTATTACGGTGTGGTGGTGATGATGATGGAGAGAAATTGACAGAGAGATCTCTACTTGGGAAAACAAACCAAAGCTAAGCACGCCTAAGCTTCTTCCATCCATTGCATTGCTTGCGAGTGTGTCATAATATTGGCAGGTTTGACTATACTAGAAAAATAATAAGAAAAAACTTGTTTTCCTTTTATACGCAACTCTTGAGCATTTCATGTGTAAGAGCATGGACAAGTATTACTACATCCATGTGGTGAGGTTGAGATAACGAAATGTGTACTCCACACTGTGCTCAACTGTGCTCAACGACTTTGTTAGAAAGAGCACACAAAGGATAATCATATCATCACCATCTTGTCCATGTGTGGAAGGAAGCTGAGGTGGAGCAAGGGGAGTCGGATTGGATGGTGCACGGTGTGTGGCCGCCCCTTTCAGATGGTTCTCCCCAATGCTGAGGAGCGACACATGGAGATTTAGGGAGTTGTTGCACGCTACTATGTGTGGACTCATACCGAGTGATCTAATGATAACTGCTGCTCCTACACATAGAAAGCAAGTACACATGGTTGTAGGCTGTGTAGAATTAAACTAGAACTTTGTTTTTCATCTCCATTTTCCTTTTGCACTGCAACACCACGCTTTGTACGGAATTTGGACATCATGTTGTATATAATGTAGGCACACATAATATGAAGCTCTGCGAAAAGAATGTGTGGGCTCTACGAGCTGGATGGTGATTTTCATAGAAAATTGAGCTATATTCTATAACAACACACTTACGAACGCCTTTTCATAGCGGATTAGAAGGCTTAGTTAAAACCTCAAGTCAGTGTGTGCCTAATGATGCAAACATGCCTCGCTGGGGAAGAAGGCAATATGAAAAAATGGAAGAGAAGCTGATAGCTTTTTTGCTTCGATTTCTGTTGAAATTCGCCTGTGAGCAGAAAGAAAGGCGAGTTTAAAGTAGTTTTTCTTCTATGTGTGCATGACGAGGAAAAATTGGCTGTCTTCACAAAGCATGGATGTGAACATCGCACCAACACTTTTCTCGTGTCTGTGCTTATGTCAGAGACGTGGATGATGGTGTGATTGCATGAACAAGAGCAGAGAGCCGAAAATGATACTTGCTATTTGAAGCATTAAGGGTGATAGCATCCTTTCGAAGTATTATGCTAAAAAACAGAGGGATTCAATGTTGAAGCCATGATTCTCTTTCCCTTTGTGGTTCTTATCTTTTCTCTTTCGTTTCACCTGGTGTGTGTGTGTGGAGAATGAAGGTGATGTAAAGGTTTCACTTGATGATAGTTTTATAATGAAGACGACGACGATATATCGTGATGATGATGGCTCTCTCAGAGAGGGAGAGAGCTCATAATAATGATCTCTGGCGAGATTTGTACTTATGTGTGTGTGTGAAACAGGAACGCACATTGCAACTGGCTTGCCACCATTATTTGGTGAAATTGAGCGGATGGTGTGGAGTTGCGGAGGTGAAGATATATTACGCAATGAGAGTATAATGGCAGGGAGAATATAACACAGCGTATGCCATTTTGTAACACGTTGCTCCCTAGAGCTCATTATCATCACCTTTTTGAGTTTGGAAGAAAGAGATTGAAAATGAAGGAAAAATTATATTACGGTGATCTAAGGTGCAAGTAAGCTGACAAATCTTTACTATTTGCGAATCGTAAACTATTGGAGGCATTTGTAGATATTATGCACTATCAAAAGAACTGATCTATTTATTTTTTAAAGTATGGGGAAACATTTCCTTGTAAATACTATTGATGTCCTGAACATCGCAGAAACCGAAACTTCAATTTTTATGATTGCAAAACGCTAATTGCACCTTTCGCTCTTTCTCCGTCTCGTCGTATATATTTAACATGTCTGAAAGGAATTTCCAATGTAATTGCAAAAGAGTTTCACCCCTTTCGTCATATCTCTCCTAATCGTTTAGCACAAAAATATTTATACCCTGCCACTCTTTCGGTTTTTAAAAACCCTTTTGTGTTTTCATCCTTATATTTTCGTCCACCAGGTAAAGTTTCGATGGGACACGACGTGGTAATATGTAATTCAACTATTTTTATTACCTTCACGGATTTTTACGACGGGGCTGGTTGGACACTGACATTTCGTTAGGCGCATTCAGTATAATCGTAACGAATGTGTAATCGACAGCTCACAACAGCAACGACCATTATTGTATATATTCATGCGACCCTTGTTTTGAAAAGGAACTCCGGGTATTTTATGTGAACGTCTAAATTCAAGTTTTTATTTTTTCCTCTCTGTTTTGTTTGGTCTCTAGTATTTATCGTTATGTATTTTTTAACTCGAGACTTTTACAACGTCTCGTCGATCCGTCGTCAGCAAATAAATACTTTTTCGAGAATGAGCGTGCGCATCTATCTTCGTTCCAGCTCTCTTTGTACCTCTCTCTTTCGCTCATCCCAATTTTCTTCTCTCGGAAAAAAAAAGATCATGGATTTTCGTTGGAAAAGACGATTTCACGAATCCTGCATGCAAAGCATTATTGCGTTATCTTTATGAGTAGTGTAGTAACACGTTCAACGCTTTGTGTGCAGGCGCTCACAAAATGCCTATGTATATCGGCAGAAAATAATGATAAGACTTTTTTTTCAGCAGGGTGTTCGCCAAGTCTAATAATAACAGCATCATGAACTTTTCTATACCGAGTCGGCTATAACTCACACGTCTTTGTAAAAAACGGAGGAAAATATATGTATTTATGTATCTATTTTTCCTCTTCAGACACGGTTGACAAGGAACCCCCGGTTTACGATGGCAGATGTGCAGAGAAAGAAAACGAACGGACAATGATGATATGATGGTTAGTGTGATGACTATTTGTGCGGATGGACATAGATGCAAACACGTAGCACGAACAAATAATTGAGAAACTTTGCATTGCACACAACAAATGAGAATACAAGGGGAATGAAAAGTCGGAGGGATATACAATAGCAAATGGCAAACATACTGTGATGCATGGCTCAAGCTTTACATTGAGACTAACACATTAAATATAGAGAAGCAACACTAAAGGTAAAAAAGGAGATGATAATGATATTTGGGACTCGAAGGATGATGATGATGGCTTATTGCTTTTTTCCAAGTCTCGATTAGCCAAGCTGTGTGTAAAAAATTCTCTATCTACCCTCGCTAACGAAAGAAGGTAAAAGTAAAGCAATAAAAGCATTATATGTGCTCATGTTGAGCTGTGTGGCAGATGATGCAGATGTAATGTGTGAATGCTTAATTTTCAGAGGGTCTCCATTAGATTGCTATTATATGAAAAGTTTGAGATAAAAACTTAACCAGAGAATAAAAGGACGACGGTGGAAAAGATTAAAGTTACAATGCAGAAAGAGATGGACGAGTATCATCCTATTGTGTACTCGGAGAGAAAAATTTATTTGTGAGCGAGTGTTTCTCTGTGCGATGTTTAGTGACTTGTGAATGTGAACAGAATCATCAGGATGATCACACATCACCACCACCACCAAAGAGGAAAAAAAGTTGATGCCATGTTTCGACTTGAAAAAAAATCCATATAGATGATGAATACATTATATTGTACCGCTTGCTGTTTTTTACTTACCTTAAGCCAAAAAGCAGACAAGAATTTTTCTTGAGGAGGGATGGACACATGAGCTGTTCTCATCGGAACACGGAGCTTTGGTTGGATAGTTGATGGTATTAACTTTTTTGTTGTGATAACGCAATAATTACGTATAGGTTGCTCTCGCATATGCTTCACTTACGTTCGAGTAGAGAATCATATTCTTTTTCGATTTGGATTCTCTACACATTCTTTAATGTAGGGTTAGGATGTGTGATGGGTCTATGTTGTGCTTCGTTTCGCTTCGCTTACTTTGTCAAGGCAGAGGCTTTCATAATTTATAATAATGCGCAAAGCGGACTCACTCGCATCCTTTTCTGATTTGATGGAATTATTACCATCCCTCATCATCATATGACTATCGCCTTTAATATCTTTCTTTTGTGTGGGACACACAGGGAACAGAGTGAGAGAGCATTTGGTTTTGTGTTGTCTCGTGTAAATTCTGAAAAGGAAAAAAAAAGATTTGCAACAGGAGGGATTTGAATGTGTTTGGAGTTGAAGGGGATGAGCAAACAGAGTAGAAATTATGATCATCGGTTTGATGTGAGCAATAGAAATATTTCATATTGTATCTGTACATTTGTCCATGTAAGTAAATTGGAGGAATGTGTTTGGTCTTTGCAAAAGTCTGAAAGAGAAAAGTCATGTAAATACTGTCCGTTGTTGTTGGCAGTCGTCTTCGTTAAGTTGTTGGTGGAGATGTGATAATGATGACAGAAGATAAAAATGTAAGTTGTAGACTTGTCAGGATTTTTGCAAATGTACTTTTCCTCTCGAATTGGTCATCCAAGGCCTTTATATAAATGTTTGTATTGCCATTCCCTTGTCTGACGAGTATTAAAGAAGATATGCAGTATCAAGTTGAGTACAGTAATCCTATTGTCAATGAAAGCTAAGGTGTACAAAAATGTTAACTTTGTGTACACACTATATAAGTCTTTATAGAATATTCTTGCGAGCGTAAAATTTCAATTAAATTCACAATAAAAATTCCTCATAAACGTACGCCTCTGCCATTCCAGTGTATGACTTGGTATTTTTAAACTCACTTTTGCAGCTGAAATTTAACAAAAATAGTTTGTGCCGTGCAGTAAGTTTTGGACAGAAAATGAATGCAGTTGACTTTTTGTCAGTTTCTTTATCTCTACATTTTCTACCAATTGTACGCAAGTCCAGAGCATGAATTATTTCTACGCATCCTATGGAAAAAAATGCAAAAAAAGTCTGTTTCAAAAACACACTACGTTATCCTGACTGTTCCTTTACACTAAACAACACAACGCTCGTAGAGTCTGTGCTTTATAAACGAATGATCTTGTTAGACCGCTTTTAGTATGATGATAAGGCGCTTATCAACTCGAAAACGGATTGTTTTTCCTCATTTTTATTGCATCCTCTTCTCATCGAGCTCAAGCATTCCACAGTAAATTACACAATGGTGACGCTGCTTCTTGCAGTGTATACAATAGTTTTCACGGGCCATAAGATTGCTCGCTCGTAAACAATTGCATTTTTACTCGTCTCAGAGCTCAAACCCAACGCATTGAGTTCATTAGTCTACTTAAAACATCACAAGA
>JAHZMW010004351.1:0-12031 GCA_027743745.1 Alloscopus bannaensis | reverse complement strand
CCCCCCCTCAAAACCTCATAATAATATAATACGCCTTCCGGGAGATGATTACAGCATTTGTACTCGCAAGAAAACATTTTCTTCCCATCGGAACATCGCAGCTCTCTTTGTTCGCAAAACTCGTGTGCGTGCACTCATGCTGATACAAGCTGTTTATCAACAAGAGGCAACGCAATGCGAGTGAATCTCGCAAAATCAGTGAAGACAAGGAAGAAGCATTATGAAATCCTCAACGTAAGCTAGCAGTTACCACAACAACACAACAATCACTACGTAATACCCATAGGCATACAACTTCCTTATCATCGTCGTCTAGTCTCCTTCACAAAGGATATTATTTCATTAGCGTGAGAGAATGCTCCAAGATGATGACCTTGCGGCAACTTGTGGCGGCAGTGATCTTCACATTGCAATCCGCGACATTGCAGCCTAAGAAAACCTTGGAGTCTCCAATAAATTTAGAAGTGGACACACAATTGTCGTTCGTAGGTCAACGGGAATTTTTTTTTGCTACTGTATTGTAGCTGTGTAGCCACGACCAATCAAATCATGATTCTGTTGCCACACACGCGCAATGCGCAGTTTGCAACATTACAATGTCTGCTTTTTGAGAAGGTGCAAATCACGGAGAAACAAGGGTTTACTCAAATTCTCAAGGTAGTCCACATTTAGTTTGTGCCTTGTCTTTTGAATGACGGCTCGGTTTTTTTATCGACGCTGTAATTGCGCTTGTGTTTAAGTTTCGTAATTATGCACGCAGTTTGTGTGCTCGTGGAAATTCATGCAGAAAGCTTATGAAATAATACTCATATATTAAAAATCCAACATGCAACAACATACTGCTCTCCCGTGTCTGTAAAGTCTTATCATTTCCATACCGATTTTCGACATGACGAGAGCCTCTGACAATGTTTTCAAGAGGGGTGGTTAGAGAGGACTTTGTAAGATTTTGCTGAAAATGGTGTACCGTCATCGTCACAATGAGATGCGAGTTGTGTCACCGTAATTAAGTTGATATGAGTAAACAAGCTGGTTCAAAATACCGAAAGAATCCTGCCTAGTCAAAAATCTGGACAATGTTATCATCAAGCTTTTCCTTTCACCGTTCTCTCATTCGCCACAAAAACAAGCTACACGTTCATTTGTAAAATAGAAAAGCTCCCGAAACGACAAAACTGACACGACTCAAATCATCTTGACTTAAGCACACTTCGAGTGCTCTCTGTCCATCCAGCGAGCAGGTGCATAAAAATGCTGACTCCAAACTGACTCTTTGGGAGAGTTCTCAACAACAAAACTCTCAAACCTTATGTAAACGTGTCGACGTTTGGGCAAAATCAGGAGAGAAAAAAAATGACAACTCTTCCTTGCTCTCGGGTGTGGAACTCAATAAAAAATTGATTTCTCATGTTAAAAAAATGAGGATACAACTCTCACACATAATATTACGCAATTATGTGGTACACAGTCATTTATGGTGGTCAAGACAAATGAGGACTTTTACTACGTGTTGGCCTTAACTCTGCACTGATTTTTTCAGCCAATTTTCATACAGGTAAGGGCTTTTTAGGACAAACATGACTAACATGATCATCGCTTGATCACACCCCACTGCACCAAAATGTTATCACTGTTGCACACGAGTCTCGCATCCATATCGCACGCAGAAGAAGCAAACTTTTGAGCATTATTTTTTGCTCCCTCTCACCTGGCCTCACGTGAATTCATCAGAGATGGAATGTGTGGTTACACGCTAATTTCTGTTGAGGCATGAACAATGTGTGCGCAAATGCAGATAGTCGTCAAACAAAGTACAACTTTCTGACGACAATCTTCTCATCTACTTCGCCCTCCTTATCGCTTTTGTTCGGCTGTGTTTTTGGTGCGAGTTCCAGGACTAAAGTACATGAAGTCTATAATGCAGTCATATCATAATTATTATCGTTCCACATACTATTATGTATATTTTGGCACAACTCAACCTCACATTCTCCACTGACTTTAACAAGTTGCCGAATTTAAATGCAGTATTGGTAGTGAAATCATGTCTATATTTGTGAGACAGAATTACGGTGTCAATGTACAGTGAAAAATTTTCATCCTGATTCACAGGACTTCGATTCTTGCGCCTAACCTTTGGAAGCTCTTTAATGAACGTGTGTTGTTCGTGTCGTAACACAATGCCGATAAAGAATGAAAACATTGTGAATATTATGTTATTATGTCGTAAGAGTGGAGATGAGTTCATTGTCGTAGACAATGCTTCTTTGATATCACCGGAAAAAGGGGAGAAATGGTTTTTGCAATTGTAAATGCAGTAAGTGGTAAAGGTGACTTTGAGAAGAAGTTATTCTTACATGCAATGATATATTATTGTTACGCGAGTTCATCTCATTTTCCAACGAATTTCGGCGATGATTTCACACTCGGAGTCAGCGTGTATAATTCAAGTATGAATGTCTGCTTCACCATAATTATCTTGGTCGCATAGACATCATGCCTCTCACTCCGCGTCATCATCACGAAGCGTTTCCATGATCTGAACGCAGGGTAATTGTTGAGAGTGGCTTTTTTTTGCTGGTTTTGTTGGGAACTCGTAATTGGGATGAAACGATGTTCAAAACTCAAAGCTACACAATTCGCCCACAAGCTTGGGTGAATACTTTGCTTTACACAAGTCGACAAAAGTTTCGCTAGCTAAAAAGTGAAGAGATTGAGCGAGTTGGACTTTGCCTGTCTCAGAATCCTCTGTATTATTATATGATTGTTAGGGATTCCCTACTCCATGGAAAGCTCTCGTAGCTAAAATTCTCATCGCATTCTAGAATACCTTTGATACTTGTCAACACTCTCTTTAATTTTGTAAGATTCGTTGTAAACTTCAACCACAAACAAGTAAGCACTCTACGCAACAGGGGAGCAATGACCACTTAATACTTATTAATATAATTTATGGCTGAGCTGAACAATATCAGTGGAAAACATCGTAAATAAAATCATTGGGAAATCATAGCTTTTTGTGACTTCTCTTTTCCTTGTATGCACACGCTTTTATCTTTGTGCATTATTCTCAAACATTACAACAAAAGCGAAGATTCAGCGCAAAAGAGTTATTGGAAAAAAACGGAAATTATGGGGTGGATCCAACAAAGACTCAACAATTTTATTATCACACAAAAAACATCCGGAAGAATATGCGCATGATGCCTCCATGATAATATGTGCGTGCGGTTATCATTTCCTAAAAACTGTATCCGTCAGCACATATTAATTTGTTTTGCACTAACATTCATAATTAATATCACAAAATCAGAATCGCTCCTGTTGCACAGCCGCACTGAGACCTTTTTTAAAGCTAATTATGAAGAACAGAAGGGAGTTCAGTTGCCAATGTGTTCTTTTGATTGTATCTCGGTCAATCAGAAAGGAAATCAGTTGACTAGAGTTGCCAAGCGGAATTCATAGGCAGATTGGCTGACATCGAGATATAGTGATACAAGGAGACTAATTACTATTTCACAAAGTTCCCTAAAATCCCTACCTTCACCATTTCTTTTTCATGCTCATTTACTACTATGGTTTCTGCATGAGTTCACCCAGTGATGAGGCACTCCCCTTTACAATCGAAAAAGTACCTTGCTCAGTTATCTTAAGAAGTATTGTGCTCAGCAAAAAGTAATCAGCAAAGGTAACCCATATTTTATCTTGCAAGAATTGAGCATTTCATTCATATGAAAATCTTTTGCTACGCGTACCAAAACGTGTGGACATGAGTCAGTTCTTGTGGACATTGTTGTGGTAACGACCATTTTGTCAAAACCCCTCTTTCAAATGTCTCTCCTTGACTCATCGTGGTCAACATCAAACACCATGATTCATCTCCTGTTGACACGCGAAAATACTGCGAAGGAATTTACTTTGCAAGAAGTAAATGTTAAATAGGAAAAATCATCCGTTTTTGCTGGGCTTGCACCACGTGCACACGTCGTCAGTTGGAGAATGAAAGTCTTGATTGAGGTATTTAAGAAGACGACTTTTGTGCTAGATAATGAAACACTCATCTCTTGTTTCGAGTCAAGCGTGAGCTCATGATGATGTGAGGAATTGCAGCACGAGTCGAGACAAAAAAAATGTACGACACCATAATATAATAATGTTCTGATGCATTCAGCTCGTAACATAATTAATGACTTGATCAATTTGACCTTATACAGAATGTCATAAAAATGCAGTGAGCACCAAAGTTGACAACTGCAACGACAAGACTCCACAGACTCATTGAGATTCTTCCATTCCAGGGGAATGAGGAGTACAAAGTATGCGTTCCACTAACATAATATTTTGATGATCATTAAACGGGTTATGTCTCCACAATGTCAATCCAATCAAGGAGACTTTCCTCTAATAAATCCATCCAATCAAATGAAGCCTGCCTCTTTCGCAATTGCAAATTCTAAACAAAATTGCACAACTTAATCATATCCAGGGGACGGGCATCATGGACACATTTTTACAAGATTACTAGGCATGTTTGTTTCTGTATATGCCTACAAAGACGAACCACCTCCGACATCTGTACACATGGATTTAGGCACGTATACATGGCGTCATGTTTACTCATCCAATCATCTCTTGATCGTCACACCACCACATCATCAACCTCTGAGGAAGACGGGAAAAAAACTTCTTTTTTATACTGGCAGCATTCCTGTCAGTATAGCTGGCATAATACAATCCATTATGCAGCGACGTATAACTGCGAGATGAATTCACATTCATGCTCGTCGTCGACGACATCATACGATGCTCTCCTGTCTGGGCCAACCAGTTCCATCTCATTTTCCCCGTACTCATTACTCACGACGTGAGTAGTTAAGTTGTTGTCGTCGCAGGAGTAAGCTTCTTCTCTAAATATTGCGTATAAATTAAAGCTGCGGTATACGAGAACTGTATTATGTACCTTCAAATGTTGCGGCCTATACGCAATCCTTGATTTGAACTTAAATGATGATGTGATGATTACGATGATCATCCCAGTTTTGCTCTTGCATACCTGAGTGTGTCGAGATGTGAGACAACGCTAATCTGAGACGAGACCGTGTTACAGTTGCATACAAAGTAGGCATCCAAGCCAATAACATACTCGTTCAAATGCATACGCAGAAATGCAATAACCCTGCATACATTAAGGCTCGTTGTCTATGTACCTAAAACTCGATGAACTCCTCCATAAGTTTTGGAATGCAACGTCAAAATACACTGGATTATACCACTCTCTGCTGTAAATGAAATGGCCTTGTTGGTTCCACTCTTTTGTCATTTTTCAGAAAACTCATGCTGAATAACACGAGCATTCTTGAGAGAAAAATGGTTCTTGCTCCATACTCGAAACCATTGTCGTTATATGATGATATCGCGTGGGTCATTCTCTGCTTCCTATTTTTCTTTCTGTCACAATGGGATTTTCAGACAATCTCTATCCAGATATACTAAGGAAAAAGGCGTGAGTGTGTCCGTATATTATGCTTACGAATTGCATTCCTGTGTGAATTACCTTTTATCAATGTACAACCAATTCTTGAGATATGCTCTAATGAAATGGACGGTGCATGACAAACAACTTGGAAAGTCCTACTTCTTCTTCTTCTTCTCTGCAGTCCAAGAAATCCGTTTCCCTTCTATATGCGATGTGCTTATAACTCCAACTTTTTAAAAATGTAAGCAGATGGAAACAATGACGAGGAGGCATTATTTGATGTTTTACAAAAATGACAAGTTTGTTGAAAAATGTGCCTTGCTGGATTAGAAAGGCAATAGGTTACAAAAAAGTTCGTCTTTCTTTGATGTTTGGCAGCGAAGCGAAAACAAAGTCATACCCTTTTGAGGTAAAGTGACATAGTTAATACTCAATCAACAGCAATTTTAAGCAAAATCAACAAAGAGGAGACGTTTAAGAAATGTCATAAAATTAACTGAATATGAACTTGGTTTTATTCGACATATTATTGTTTCATATGTAGCACTACAATATCGAATCCTTGGATAGAGTCCCAAATATATCCACAATAAAAAAACTTTGCTAAATAGAATTCTGTGATTCTAAAAATATATATATGCGTCTATATGTCCACAGGTTAAACCGGTATATAAAATATAAAAGTCTTTTTCACGCTTAAAAAAGATTATATCAAGTTCACATCGAACACTTTGATTTTTGCACATATATTGTTAAAATAAGGTTGTATAGTTGAAACGTTGCTTTTCCTGATTCATAGTAATCCCAGGACAAAATCTCGTAAGGTTCCACCTTAATATCCCATAGCTTATATAACTATGCTTTAAAATGTCTTTGTTTAACACGCGTTGACACCGACGCACAATGCTTGTCCATAAAAAATCTCCAGAGTTGCCTTTGATATTACTCTGAAAGATAATGAGAAAAAAACTCGTAAGTATATAGTCAAGCTGAATTGGTCTATGTCTCTCGCTGCTGGAGAAACGCGTTGGGTTTGATGGTTTCAATGAGTTGTGAGTGAATCGAGGTGCAGTTCGCAACTGAGCTCATCCCTCAAGCCTCGACTGCTAATTATACTCTCAACAGCTGATGACGAATACGGTGACCACTCTCTCAGTGGTTACCTTATCTCCTGCCTCTCTCTGCGTCTAAATGACTTGCTTTATCTCTCTGTTATAAATGGGAGTGAGTGCAAACTATGTATATACTACTCTGCCTTCGTGTTGACGAGCAAAATGAATCCTCTTGTCCGCCAAGTAAACACATAAATTATGAATGTTATCTGCAGTGACTGGACGCAGTTTGATGAGCAGAGGCTACACTATAATACCTATGCAATATATGATCGATTATCGTGAAAAATAAGGTAGAGTAAAAAACCCAAGATTTGCAAAACATCACCGCTTACTATATATAAATACAGTTAGATAACGTCTGGATGAACCAATTAACTGGAGGCAGTGTAAGGAATTCACTACTTTTGCCGATTGCTTATGAGTGGCTAAATTATATACCTATGAAAAAATACGTTATATATGCCTGCTATATGACCAACTCTATCAACCGTATTCTTTCATTCAACTCTTTTCCTCTTTATCTAAACTCGGGATAAGTGAATTCCTTGAGAGAATGGGTACTTTTCTGTGCGACTGCCTTTGCGGCATAATTTTGTCGTCCAAAGAAACTATACCAATATAAACGAGCAGATTATGCTGGAGCATTGAAACAAAGTGTGACTGAATAAATTTGCTTTCTGCGTTTAAATCCTCATGCTCATTCCAATCCATTTTTATGAGAGAATAATAATATTCTGATAACTGTAACTGTGTGCGAGCTTGTGGCAAAAACTACCCTGTCTGATGACCTGCAAAAAAATTGATGGAAAATGTACAACTCGAACCGCACTCTGAATGTATTGACTCAAACAAAACTCGTCTTTGCACAACGCACTTCCGCTACTTAAAAATAATTGTAAATGTGATAAAAATGCTTGCGGAAAAAGTGGAGACGCTCTGTTAAGCCATTGTCTACTTGACTAAGCAATGAGTGTTTCAGGTGACAATTGACAGTATCGCTTTTTTATTTACGTAACCTCGTTTCTTTCTAACCATAATATTATTTCAGCACATAATCCCTATCCCTAATCGTCATCATCGTCGTACTCTTCCCACAGCCAATAATGACTCGAAGAGTGATGTCGTACGACACCAATAAATTGGTATGACACACCTGAGCCCTTGGGGCTGACATTGACTGTTTTTGCGAAACTCATGGTGCAAGACATAACTGTACTAATACAAGAAAACAATAGAATCGTAAAACGATTGAAATTATATTGCGCAATACTCATCGCCACCTGAACTTTCGGGCTTCTGAAAATGGTGTGCTACAAATAAAGTTTCATAATTCCTAGAAGAAGATGCTACAAATCTTATGCTTGTACTGAATGAATCATGGCGTGGCACGATTTTCCATAATTTTCAAACCAACAGTAAAAGTTTACTCTGTCCTTAAAACAGAGAGAATGCAATAAAGACACAACTCAGGCGGTATGCTCGATTGTGGCGTTGTTAAAAACACGTAATATCATTGAGACAAACAGAAATTACTTTGATAAGGCGACAGACACAGAGGGCTTTTGTGAGGATGATGAAATTCTCTTCCCTGGAATATCCCAGCTTCCACTCAATTCTCCCATGCATTTCTCAGCTACTTGAGAGAGGTAAATTGACTTGCCGTGTTCTCGTTTCACAACAAAAAATAATATTGTGATAACTGAGCTGGAGTAATAAAACTCTTAGGGGACATGACGTGATCCCCCAGAAGCTGAGGTGTCTACATTGCTTTCCATCAAAATACTGGATGGAAATGCCTCCAATAAATACACGATGAGAGCTTGTCAATCACTAATTTTTTTCCAGTAGACCCTATTAATATCGGTAATCAAAATCTCTGATGAGACCCTCTCTCTCCGGTTATCAAACAGTTCAATACTTGAAAAAAAGTTCACAACAGTCAGCAACTTCTTCTACAGTATACAATGTGCAGTCTAATACAGTAAGACTCGAATGTGATGCACTTGAAAATATATTGAAAAACCCTCATAATAATCATCCCGATCAGGCCCAGCGACTAGACATGCGGAGAAGCATTTATATTTTTATGAATGCAAATTAGACGCTCAAGATAAGTACGAGTCAATGTAATGGTGTATTTTTTTGCATACTATGCTAAACTGCGAAACTCAAAGCCTTTTAAGTTCAAAGCCTCTTTTCAATGTCAAACTTTCAGTGTTCAAGTCTCACAAGCGCAAATGACTCAATAAAATTCACCCTCACATACCCACAAATCACCGTGTACGCACACAAATACAATCTCTGTCGCAAGTCTTTAATTTGAAGATAACCTAGAATAAACTCTCTGAGCGAGTCTAAAACACATGAAGACACGCATCCATACAAACGTGTATAAAACACTTACCCAAAATAACTGAAAAATCCCAGCTCTCGTAATCTCGAGGAATGTTTGCTTTAATCGTCCAGCCGTGGAGTTGAACTCAAATCCTCAGAAATGTTCCAACTTTAGATTAAAAGTCCAGTCTTCAGCAGGTGCAAGGCGGTATCACACAACCCTTTGTATAAAAAATTACAAATCTCGCCGTTGTACGACACAAACACTTTACACGTACTTAACAGCCTTTCCCTTTTTCCATTTGGTCCACGAACACAATGATTCTTGAGTAGTTTGCATTCCTTAAAAACTCTACCCTGTGAGATGTAGTATGGATTCTTCTACTTTATAGTCTCAGGTTTATCTCCTCAAAAAGCTTGAAATCTCTAATTTTCTCTTGAAAAGTAGGCAAGCATTTAAACAGGTTGTTGTCCATTCTTCCAAAAAGAATCGAGTTCGTCACTGAAATGTGAACAAGAGTGCGACAAAAATTGACGGAAATTAGGAGTCACCCTTGTCGCCCCGCAGTAAGTCACGTTGAGAGGACTCAGAAAAAGAATCGAAAACGACACGTTTCCCTACTCATCATCACGTATTGCTATTTATTGAGAAAAAGATAGAAACTATCAAAGTGCACACACACTTTTTCTGCTCTCACTAGTCGTCGTCAGCCTTAACATTTTTGTAGTGCCTGCACCACAACTACGACTACTATACAAGTATATGTACAGAAGATGATTGAGATTAAAAATTCTCTCTACATTTTACTCTCTCTCTTTTACTACACACGAAGCATAAGTAACAGTTTAGTAAGGGAGAGAGAGAGGGATTTGGGTTTGAAGGTAACAATGTGCTTATTCCAATATGCATCGCCAATCCCCAAGAAAAGGATAGGCACATTCATACATTATACCTGAGTAATGTAGAAAAGCGTGAAACTCCCAATGAGTTAGCACTCAATCCTCGTATATCCCGTGCGAGATAAGGAGTTTCCCTGTACAAAGAGACGACTTAGAAAACAGGCAAAAATGCAATGTCAGTTAGTGGCAATAAAAGGATCAACGATAAACGCATACATACTTGTAATAATGGCATCCATTCATGTTACACAGTTTTGAGGGCTCCCTTTAGAAAAAAGAGGATTTTTTCGTATCACATCATGCGTATGTGTGCCTCAAATACCTCATATCGTATAATATATTATGTATATCATTTTATATCGTACACCTTTTGCTATACCTTATATTTTTCTGTATATCCTTCACTCGCTTGTATAAAGTTAGTATTGTAATATTCTCTCTCATTCGAGTAGGTTTTGGATGAAGTTCTATTTGCTTCGTTGTTTTTTTGGCTGGGTGTTTGTAGAGGATTTTTTTGTGAGGGAGCCAAAGACTGGGAGACGATTGGTGGAAAGTGGTGGTGTGTTGTGCAGATGAGTGAACATTGACAAGATTTGCTTTGCCTCCACTCCACAGATTCCTCGTGTAGAGCCTCGAGCGATAGAAACGGAGCACATGATGATATTATTATGACGTTGTCAAGTTTTGTTTTCTGAAGAAGATGGGATATTATACGGAGTACTATAACATCATGCGTAGCTAAAAAGCACATCATCAACGTTATCAACAAAGATTCGTTATGTTGACGACCGCATCAACGTATGTGTTTGGCGTACGATGTTGGTAAACGGAATAAGAAAATGTGGTTATCTTTTAACTGCATTGAGAACATATATGTAGTAGCTATATGCGGCTCAACGTATTAAGCATGATTATGTACGTGTGCATCGTAAACGAAACAGTAAACATTTTAGCAGTCACCACACACTTGGAATTAACTACGCGATTACTGTAGGACAAGATGTAGGAAGATTATTGGTACATGATTATCATCAATTGTCCAAAGACATATAAACAACACTACCTCATCAGCATATCACACAGATGTATATCCTTCTCCGCCAACAATTTTTTAATCATTGGATGAGCTGTAAAAGGAGACAGGACCTTCAAAAAAAGGCATTTAACTGTAATTCCTTTATAATGATAAGCTTACTGATAGGACCATGTATGAGGTGGTCTTCCTCACTTTCCATTGATTTTCTCTCATCGCATCGCGACGATACAGAGAGTTTTGTAATGAGCGATAATATTTGAATGATCGCAGCCAGAGTAATGATAATGTGCAATTGTAATCAGCGAAAGATTTTTTGTAATTTCAGTGGTTCTTCATCACTTTTGTTGAGGGCGAGAGAACGCATTTCCGTTGTCCTTGCTGCATGCGTACGATATCGATCATCTTATTTCCGAGTTTGCCACATCTTTTGTGATTTGCGAAAGATGATGTTGGCTGAGACTGTGTGCGTGTGACATGCAAGGTCGCTGACGCCTAGTTCGATGCAATATTTTATAAACTCACACTCAATCTTATGAATGGAAAGATGTACAATTTTCTTTCGAGCCTGACTTTATATGAAATGCGATATTGATATTGCGCCAACAAAAAATTCATCATTACTACTACGGAAGGATACTTGGTCATGGAGAAGGATCTAGGTCCTCTATGCGTTTATGCTTAGCCACGCGGATCTGGAAATGCTTGTTATGTATTAATGAGCAAAACGGAATTTATAATCACAGCGGAGCCAGTGGCAAATAAGCAGAATATTCAACAGCATGTCCTTCTGATATCCAGCATTTTTTTTTAAATTCGGAATCGGCAACGAAAATCTTATGAAACATATGAAACATTTTGACATCTTAAACTATAAAAACGATATTCGTGTTCTGCTACGTGAGCTTACAGTGAGTTTTGTAAGCGCCACAGCAAATGCCTAGGTTTTTGATTGACGTCATGACCTAGAGAGCCCCTTAATGCATACTGAAAAAAATTCCACACGAAGACCGGGATGGTTTGATGCTGAGTTTATGCTTCCTCTTTCACCTCGAATTTTGGAGGAAGTGAAGAGGAAAGCAATTTATACATCACTCGACTGTCCTTCACTCTTGCTTTGCTGTGCTCTTCGCGTACTCTGCTGCAATTTATGCATCCTCACTTCTTCATTTT
>JAHZMW010004350.1:0-11263 GCA_027743745.1 Alloscopus bannaensis | reverse complement strand
AAGAGTCCTAAGGAGGAAAGTGGTCGTGGAGGATGAATCCTATGGAGGAAAGTGGTCGTGGGGGAAGAATCCTATGGGGGAAATGGGCATCGTGGAGGAAGAATCCTATGGGGGAAGGCGCCTAGAACCACGAGGACAATAGACACACTCCAGAAGTTGAAAAGGCACGCCAAACAGCCGCAAAACGACATGAGGAATATCATGACAATGATTCGTTCGCTTTTCTCCTCCGGTTTGAGGGGAATTATGGAGGTGAAGAGAAGAATAGCGTAGTAGAACATGGGTGGAAAAATAGCAAACAAGCAAAAGGTCCGCTTCCAGACCTGGTTGCGGAGAAAACAAGGTTTCAGAACGATGCCACCGTTGGGGTCTTTGGATAATGAGATGGGGACAGGGGCCACGGAGGTGGAGAGCTTTATGAGTAATTTGAAGAGGCGGATCGCTTTCGTTGAGAGCATCGCGAAAGAAAAAGTATTTTCGACCTCCTTCCAAAATCAGGTACAGTAACAATCTAAAAACGGAAAATAAGTTGTTGTTCAGAACTATTAAGACGCGAAGGACTTTTCATTATTCATGGGCAATAGTGCGGAATGTGAGACCTTCATTTTTGATGAGCAAAATTATATTACCTCACTGGAAACATGAGAAGACAAGGCCGTGACTTGTGCTTTGTCGCATTCGATTTCGATAGTGGTCCTTTCTCCTTCTAATGCTTTCTCTGTGGCGAAAGTTGAGTCGGAGCGAAATCAATTTTTCGTCACATTATTTATGTATGTATGCTAATTCATCGGAGAAAACATTTTTAATAGTTGACTTTTCGATTTTTTTAAAAGTATATTTGCAGCTTTAAATATACTTTGAAGGAATGTTATGCAATGTAACCTACCTAAAACATTATGACAACTTTTTACAGTTTTTCATTAAAAATCGAAAATGCTTGCAAGGTAATTATATATCAAACTGTGTAGTGCAATAAGAACGAGTACTATTTTGATTCACGAAGCATGAAAATCTATTTTCAGTGTTTGATGTAACTTCAGTGTGAGAGCCAGAAAAATATGCATTCAGTAGTTACCAATATTTTAAACGAAACTATACAATGAAAAGACACCCACCTTTTTGACTCTGATATGCACGTTTAATACATAGTACAGCTTTTATGACTGTGAATGCCATAAAATTACATATGAAAGAATGCGGAATGCAAGAATTGTGGGAGATGGAAAAGAGGTATTAATCACATTGTAGATTAACTAAACTTCCAGCATAAATCGTACAACTTCATTGTGAAAAGAGCGACTTTTCCCAAAAACGGTCAATGAGGAATTCTGGCAAAATTACATCATTTGCATGAGATTGGTTTCTCAATTTCCCCACACGAAATCACAAACCAGTCTCCTCATAACGCTTCTGGAGAAAGCACACACTTTTCATTTATTTATAACCAGTAATTTTATGAGCAATCATTGGAAATTATTTAAAGAGAAATGGAGGACACAACATTCGTAACTTGTCTGAAAATATTTTTGTGAATATCTTATACATCCCATTCTTATATCGGCTTATCTCCTCCACCTCCACTCGCCCCCGCTGCTTCTCCACTGGACCCCTCGTCTGGACTCTGGATGCCGAGCACTCTGAGTACCTCTTTCGGATCGACATGATCGGCCGGATTGTCTTGACGGAAATCGAGAAGAACCTGGGCGCCTCCCTTCGTGATAATCATGGTGCCTCCGGTTTGCAAACCATCCCCCTTCAAGTTGCTAGGTAGATTCTCCTGTCGATTTTGCGCCATCCGGTCCCTCGCCGTCTTCGAAAAGAGAGACATCAGCACCCCAATCGTCCCGTAACGCTTGTAGCCAATATCTTTGTACGTCTGCTGCCCAATGTCGACGTATAGGTCCCCGTTGAAGAAGCCACCGGCGACGAACTCATCGAGCCCAAACTCCTCCAGCCCGATAGCCACGTTCTTCACGCCGGCGGAGGCGAGCAAGGGGGTGAGAGCGGAAAGCTCTCTCGCCCCTTGCCGACAGAACAATCATCCGAACCGGCGGAGGAAGGTGAGCACGACGGTTGACTCTTGCCAAACTGACTCCAACTTGACTTCCTGAAAAAAACATCATAAAACCCATGATTAATTACGCGTTATTATTGAATATACAGTTTTATAAAAAAAAAGTTTTTAGTCAGCTTCAACGTCACCTCCATTGAAGGCACCTTCTTCACCATATTCTTCCCAATCCTGCTCAGGTCCACAGGCTTCGACGAGTTCGCCATTGTGGTCGTCGCGTAGAACGAGACCGGCGCAAAAGAGTACAAGACAGCTAAACTGGCGGCGGTAACGGCTCCAGTGATTCCTACAGCTCGTCGAGAGAGTATCCCAGTCATTTATATCTTGGAAAAATCACCTCCTCCCTCCGAAGCAGAATGATACGGCAAAAACTCTACGAAAACAATTCAAAATTTAAAAATGACAACTTTTCGAACTAATTGACCAACTCAAAACGCACTCAAAATACGCAACAAAATCGGAGACGAGAGGTTATCAATCCAATTTACACTCTCCAAAAGCACTTCAATTTCAACGAATGAAGCTTATCTTGTTTTTTTTCTCTCTGAATTGTTAACCGACAATTTGGTGTCAATATTCCAGAATTGTCAGGAAAACCCTTACCTTTTCGCTTCTGGAAGATAACAATTTCAAACACGACAACAATCAATCAAACCGGACTGGAATGATAAGCTTCGTGAAACACAACAACAACGCGAGAACAACTTCTGCCACAGCAGATGAGATGTCAATGTAGAGAAAAGTGTGTGTATAAAAAACACAAATACCCCACACCATGCGAGCAAATACAAGTACATACTCTGCTGCGCACACGTTTTTTCTTGGAGATACAATACATTCGTGTAGAGAGGATGAGGGTAAAATTGTGAAAAATATTTTGACTCTGATGACCTTGAGAATTTTCCGGAGTGTATTGACATTTTCCACGGGAGGAGCTTATCATCGACGACTTCGGTTTCCTCCAGTGATTCAGTTGTCAACAACGTAAATTGAAATTTTGTAAAAAAAAAAAGAACTGAAAAAAATTCTGGGGTTCGTGACTTAATGAGCAGAATTTGTAGATTCTGATAACCACTTATCAGGTGGACGAGGACCTTATCGCAAAAGATGGGAGGGAAAACAGCGCTTGTCATCATTGCTCCGGGGTCAGAAGAAATTGAAGCAGTTACTCCAATTGACACGCTGAGGAGAGCTGGAGTAAGATGACCTTTCCATAACCGAAATTCGGTGTTGTTTTAAAATTATATAAGTTTTCTGGGTGTTTACAATAATTTTTTATGGTTATCAGGTGGAGGTCACGGTGGCAGGCCTGCTGGCTTCTGGAGAAACGTTGATGTCAAGGAACGTGATTGTCGGAGCCGAGAAGTCTTTGAAGGACGCCCTTGCCTCGGCCCCTTTTGACGCGGTTATCCTTCCCGGAGGTCTCAAAGGGGCGGAAGCATTTGCAGAGGTGCAAGAAAGTTGACATTAGAAACGAAGGAGCATGGAGGAGTTGATGCGGAGGGATGATATTTTATTGTATTTTTACGCGTCTTTAATTTATGCCTTTGTGCAATTTCCAGTCTGCGGAAGTCGGTGATTTGTTACGCGAGCAGGAAAAAGAAGGACGACTCGTCGCCGCTATTTGTGCCGCACCCACCGCCCTCCACAAACATGGCATTTGTGTGGGACGGGCGTTGACCTCGTATCCTTCGATGAAGGACAAAATGGTCGTTGGAGATAAATACACGTACAAGGAGGATCGAGTTGTGATTGACGGTATTAGCGAAAGCGGAATAATATATTTCTATGATAATACGTTGTGTAAAATTGTACAGGTACTTTTAATAGAATTGTTTTCTTCCCCGTAACAGGAAACCTCATCACAAGTCGAGGTCCTGGAACCTCACTCGAGTTTTCACTTGCCATCGCGTCATATTTGGTGGGTCAGGAGAAAGCAGACGAAGTCGGGAAGGCTATGCTAGTCAAGTGAAAACTCAGTCAAATCAACTGCTGCTGTTAACATCTATATACACTAGAGACGCCAGATTTTTATTTAGTTATCTCACACCCAGAGAGAGGATATAAGCAAGGCTAACTAGTTTTATTGAATAAAAAATTCGATGAGAATTAATATAAGATTGTTTGTGTGTGATCACTGATCATTAGGAATTTAGTTTTAATGTCTCTCTGAATCTTGCTTCTCTTTTGACAGACTAGTAATTTTGTCAGCTTCCATGAAATCGACAAGAGAAAAGTATACAAGTTTCATAATCCTCAAAATACATTATCTACATCTTTCACCACCACTGTCTCAGACTTGGAATAGATGCCTGGAACAACGCTTTCATATCATATATCACGTAACATACTATATTCCAATATACACAGACCACCTGGAACGGATCACGCGGATGACATTGAGAATCGGTATCAGGTTTGGAGACTGGATACACATCTTGAACTTGTATGTGGTAGCTGTGAAGCCTGCCACTAAAGAAAATATTAAAAATTGGATAAAATTATAACTACTGCGTTGATTTGCTGACCCAGAAGTGTGCAAGGAGCCTGAATTACTTGATCTAGTTCCGTGGCACCTGACGGAGCGGGATACCATCAGAGATTCCTGAGTATGATAATTTAATTTCAGAATTTATATATTACACATCTTATAGTTTCCAGTGCCTGACAGGTTTCACTTCATTTTATCATTTTGCAAAATCACAACATAATCCTTAAATTCTCATACAATTTACGTGTGTAGGTACATGAAAATCACCACTTAAGGTTAATGCGGTCGATATACCAAAAAATGATAAGACTACGTCGTCTGCATAAGAATCAATAGGAAAAGGGGACCGTGCTTCAGAATTCATCTGGATTGTGGACCACCGCAAGCGTTTTTAATGAGAGGAGCGATGCATGTCATAAAAAATCAATATAGGTATGAATGGAGTGAATTGTGACGCATTTTGATAAGAGAGATATAAGGATGTAATTATGATTTTAATTGTCATCGATATTTTGTCGTGTGTGGTTGTGGTCGGTGAAGCCAGGAAGCCGAAGCAATTCTCAGGAGAATATTTTTTTAGCTTCAGACTAAAGCTTTATAGAGTGAAACATTGAATCTTGGAAACGTTGTTAAAAATGGGTAAAACTGCACTTGTCATCATCACCAAGAACTCCGAGGAGTTGGAGGTGGTCACCCCAATCAACACTCTGAGGAGGGCGGAAGTCCAGGTCATTGTCGCCGGGCTTAATTCCGACGCGGAGGTGGTCCTCTCTCAAGGAGTCTTTATGAGACCGGAGAAGGCACTATCTGAGGTTATCGCGTCAGGGGCGGAGTTTGACGCGGTTATCTTGCCAGGAGGGAGGATAGGCTCGATGGACTTTGTGGAGGTGAGTCGACATTTACGGTGGCGTCGAGGTGGCCTGGAATTTTAAAAAATGAAAATACATAAAATCTTATTTTTTTTAAGTCGGCGGAGGTCGGCGAGCTCCTGAAGGAGCAGGAACGTAAAGGTCGGCTCGTCGCTGCGATTTGCGCAGCCCCAAAAACCTTCCTGAAGAACAACATCTTTCTCGGGAGGGCCCTCACCTCTTATCCCACCTCCAAAGACGTGCTTTCCGAGGGGAACAAGTATATTTACAAGGAAGATCGAGTTGTTGTCGATGGTACGATATTTCGACTTATCATCCCAAGATAAGCCCAAGCTTGTACAGCTATTGAAAGAGCACCTTAATTAAAATTTAATATTTGCCATTTTCCACTTATCTTGAAGGGCCCGCAAAGGCGAAGGAGATTGCCAAGATTATGTTATCATACAATGAACCTTTACTGTAGAAAATGAGGTCGTGAAACGTTGTCTTCCAAAAAATCAATAAAATTGCATAGTTTTTCATTGAAACTGGCGACTGCCACCTCCACCTCACGTTTGTGCAATTTCTTCGAGGGAGTGCGGCGTGGGTGGCATTTTTCATACGAATCACATAAAATTGGCGTGAAATCAGCGTAGCGCAGTAACCCATGTGACGTTGTTTACGTTTTTTATGAACGCTATATTTTATTGTGTTTTTTTCTTGTGTAATTTGCGAATTTCTCGTGTTGACATTTTTGGAGTCACAAACGCCCCTTCCACCGGAAGTACGACCCCTGTTCCTGTCTGTGACCATTGCGGTCTGTTTTTTCTGTGTCGTTTTTCGCTTTCTATTGCGATTTCGAGAAAGTTTTGTTTCTCGTCACTCTGTTCCCTCCAAATTCGTCACCCCCAAAGGATTTTGTCAATGTCGACCCCCGTGATGGCAGAGCGGTCGTGCCCCTCCACATTTACTCCTCCACCGACTGGAGGAATGAATCACACGCCTCCAGGAGGGCCACCACCTCCTCCACACTATCAACCCTCGGACCGACGACGACGAGGTGGGAAGAACATGTCGAGTTTTTACGGAACCTCATCTCGTGGGGATGGAGGGAGTGGACGCCCTTCTCGAGGCTCTTCGGAGGGCTACCGCAACGACGTTCGGGTGAGCCACCACCCACCTCATCATCATCGCGTTGGTGCTGGGGACGGACCCCACAGTTCTAATGCTTATCATCATCACCAGCCTCACCACCATCAACGAAGCTCTGGCGGTTATGATTCTTCCCAGCAGTCTGGGGCGTCGCCACCTGGCCACCACCGTGATTACCAGAAGAGTTCCAGTAGCACCAGAACTGACGGAGGGCATCCACCTCCATCTTCTGCTCACTTGGATGGTAGCGGAAATGCCATTCAAGGGGTTCCCGTGTCGCAACCTCCACCTCAGCTTATGTATCAGCAACCAGCTCCAATTCCACCACCTCCTGGATACAGTGGCCTGCCATCTTTACCACCGATGCCTCCACCGCCTCAGGGGGTTGTGCAAATCATGGACGGATCTGTGATCATGATGCCACCTCCACCGGGAGGAAGTGGAGCTCATTTCCAGCACCAACCCTACCAGTCCGGACCACCGCAGCCACCTGGTCCACCTCAGATGGGGGCGCCAATGAGTTTTGTGGGGTGTCACCCAAACTCGCAGCCGTTGTACGCAACGTTGGCACTCTGCCACATTCCCTTCGGGATCAATCCTTCCGGTAAGAATCATACATAAAGAAGCTTCGGCTTAAAAAGTCATTTCATCACTTTAAATTTTTTTCCAGCGGTTATTTCGCCAGTGGTCTACACTCAAATTATTGGTTCCGGGATGCTCACTCCAGGCCTGCCCTACATCCCGGCAAACTGCGGATTCACCACGTCAGCCCCTCTCATTCCCACTGGACACACTCATCAGGTGGCAATTGTGCACCAGGCTCAAGGTCAGCACCACCTCCACATGCAAACTCATTCTCATCATCATCATCATGCTCACTCTTCCCACCTCGGCCACTCTGGAAGCTTGCCACCTCCGCCAGGACTTGTGAGTGCTTCGCCTGAGGACTGCACGGTTTATGGTACGGCATTACTTATTTTAAAACAGTTTTTCGGAGTTTTTACCATTTCACAATATTTTTTTTTACTTTTTCTTCAGATCCAGCCACTCTTCTCAACCCGAACGCAGACGCCTTCTTTCCTCCCGCTTTCCCCCCACGGAATTCCGACGAGGACGACGAAGCAGAAGCAGAGATCACACACACCACTACTGAGGATCACCCTGACGGAGAGGAGGATGCTGACGAAGGTTCCTCCAACTCCACCGCTACATCCACCTCAGCTCTCGTCTGTCAAGATTCTCCTCGACATGTCGGCCGAACCGATGAGCTTCTGTCACCACGACCTTCACTCATCGACAACAATTTGAACCATCTCATTGACCTGCAGCCAGTTTCTCCGTCGCCACTCCCTCCATCCACTCCATCTCCTCAAAGCAGTAAAGCGGACAAGCGGGAAAATTAGCTGATTTTGGAAACGCGAAGAATTCACATCGAAAAAAGGATCCGCTTCTACTTTGTTTATTCGTCAAAACTCTCTCAAAAATATATTTTTTAAGGTCATCACTTCAACCCTAGAATTGTATGCTCTCTTTCTCCAGGATTCAATTGTATTAACAATTTCTAATATAGCGTAGTCGAGAATTAACTATATACTAATCTCTGTATTTTTTTAGATTTTTTAAAAAAGGAATACTCTTTTACAGGAGTCTTAGAAATCTAAAGGACTGTACGGAATTCGATGAATTTTAATTGGTAATTAAAGAGTATGAGAAAAATGTGTTAAAACCTCACGCTCCTTAGAAAACCGTTCATTTCCTCCAAAATTGACCTCTTGTAATCGCAGTTATAATTTTTAATTTAGGGTAGATATTTTAGTTTGTTTAGATGTTTTGTGTAATTTTTCCCCAACATTTTCATGCAACTCGATGTACAAAGTAAATGTTAACAAAGCACACAGCTTTAAGCGTCATAGATTTATATGTAAACTTTGTGATTCTCTATTCATTTCATGCAATATCTTTTGACGAGGTTCATTAGAATCAGAACGAGGAAGCCCCATCATTGGGAGATGTTTGATGTTGAATTTTTACGGGATATTTTGTCTACAGTACATCTTCACGTATACTCACAGGAGTACAAACATTGTAATAAGTTTCATCATTCCAACCCTTTCAACACAGTTGTGGCAAACTATAAGTAAGCATTTTATACGACTCAGGTGGTTGTTTTATGTATACCCCACACTAAAACCGTAGTACTATATGCTCATCACCAAAAAATCCTTTTACTCATTCCCTTTTATGTACTTTGAATATCCTCTGCACACACAATAGGTACAAATATTATTATTACAAGCTCACCCTTTCTCTCATATTTCATTCACAATTTAAAAACGTAATGTATTCATTTAGGAAAAACGCGATTGTTGTAAAGCATATATTATAAACTGTATAAAATGTGTATGTCTCTAATATAAACATCTTTCGCAATGGAATGTTAGCTGTAGAAATGATGCTCCTTGTCGTAGAAAACTTATGAAAACTTTGCCTTCGCAAATCCAATACGTATACGCTCGAGTAATACTTGCGGTTTTGTACTTTTGTATATAAGGTATATATATACATATAGGTATCAAAAGCTTATAAAAAGGATTGAAGGAAAAAAATCGGGTAGATATATAGAATCATCATCATGTCAAGGTGTGTGTTGTATGTGTGGATTTTATCACAACAAGGAATCAGCACAAAACTCGTAGAAGGATACGGTATCATCCTATGAAGAGTTGTATGTTATGTGACTCAAAAAAACTGACAATGTCCGAGAGTAAAATTTTTCTCTCCTAACTTTGTGTGACGATATGAGACGTGTAAGCATGTAAGGGTGTAAAAAATTGTAAAAATGCAGAGAAATATGAAGACAGTCTGTGTAATATAGAGGGTTATCAAGGTGGATATTTTGAGGTGACGTGAGGATGACCATTGACTCTGAATGTGATATGTGTGTGTGTAAAGTGTGATTAAAAAATTTGTCATAAATGGTTTATATATGAGAGAGGATATACGTATTAGTAAATAAGAGGAAATAAGGTGAGTTATATTTATTTATAAGTTTATAAAGCTTTTGTAGAGAAAAATGGTTTGAAAACAATAGGTAAAAGTTGAGGCGTTATTTTGTAGAGTACAAAACGGTTTCAGGGTGTTTGATAAGTGAGTAAAGTTTAGGTAAGGAAAGGAGTAGTTTTTCTGGATGGAATAGAATATTAATGTAAGTGAGATTTGGAATTTTGTGAAGAGTGGATTTAGTGCCCAGAGGTTCGTGCGGGATTTAGTAAGTTCGCGATTAAAATGGCATTCAGAGATATACACAATATGTAGCGATATTGCTGAGATAAGCATTTTGATTGTAATCGCATAATTTTTTGGAAGGTTGGAAGAGTGATAATGAAAGACAGAGAGGTTATATGTTCTTCAAATGTAGGACAGAAGTCTGGAAAATGTATAATCACGTTAAAAATGCACTTCAGAGACGAGCCACTCAAAATTATTATTGTAGCCCTGCAAGTGTCCAGTTGCCAGTGATCAAATAAACCATCACAAATAAGCTGTGCCTGTCTCTGCACGTTTTTGTTAAATATCTGGAACACGACTTGGCGAAGTATTACTCAGATGTATACCATAATATATTTCTCTTGGCTTATATCAATCATCGTCACTGACGAGAAAGAGAGATTAAAGAATTAGAAAAATCCACTCTTATAAAATTACACGAAGCTTCCAACGCCACAACCGAGTAAATCAAAGCTGATTAATTTATCATCGCAATTTGCATTCCAAGAGATTCCAATATCCTTACAACATGATATAAACGATATTGTAGTTAATTGTCCAGAAAAAATGGGTACAATGCTAAATCAAGCATATCATCGCGGTTATCTTTATGCATTGTAGAGTCTAATGATAATTTCCCTTCTCTTTTCAGGTTCACACTCATCCTCAACTTTTTGGGACAATATTTGCAGAGACGAACCCATGATTTACAAAAAAAATCTTGTGAAATCGTGTGAACAAAGTGTTAAAATCGCAGACACACTTAATAATTAATTTTTGGAAAGTGTCATGATTTCGTGAAGTGCGTCTTTGGTTGTTACAAAAATATTTACATTTTTCGTGGTTTTTTTTAACCAAAGAGAGAGGATAGATTTTTGTGCATGGATGGATGTGGTGAGTTTTTTATGAGAGTGCTCTTCATTTTTGGAGTAGTGTCAGCGTTGATGTGGGTGTGCCATTAGTGTCAATGTGTGTTGGTGTAAGTTATACTTTTTTAAGAGTGAACTCTCGTCAAAGGACAAGATTCACTTTTTTAAAGAGAGACTGTGAGATGTGGTTTCGTGACGCAATACATGTCTAAATTATTATGCGATCTTGTAGTGGACAATAAGGATTTTTTATGCATGCAAAAAAAAACAAGTGCATAAAAAATCTGTGATTGCGGAGAAGGTGAAGTGTGAGTCAGACATGGAAATGTGTGCTTCATACCTATAAACCACTTGTTGAAGCTATATAAAGTAATGCGTAAATAAATACCACATTTAAGTATATATTTAGTATACTTACTTTAATCTGAGAAATAGAGATCGATGTAATGAGCACAGCGATGATGAGTCTAATGACGCCAACGAGAACTGTGACGAGAGACAAGTAGTGGAGTGAAGTCATCGTGGTGTCGCAAACGGGAGGGATTCCAGGGCAGATTTTTAGGTG
>JAHZMW010004349.1:0-20835 GCA_027743745.1 Alloscopus bannaensis | reverse complement strand
TGTGAAAAAAAGGAAATTGTTTTTTCTGAAAGGATTGGAAATGTATGTGTAATTGGTGAGTGGCTTGGCTGCTTGTAAGTACACAACGAATGCGACTCCAATCCAATATTCATTGTGTTCCCTTCCAGCGAGGTGTTATTGCCGGTGTTGGGTTTCCTTTAACGTATGTAGAGACATAAAATGTATTATACGATGTAGACGACAGCAGCGCAGCGGTTCTCAGGTTTTGTGTCGCTCTGAGTTTTGCGACTTTTATGCAGAGAAGAACGGAGTCACTCACCATCTTCTTTTACACTTGAATGAAACTCAAGAAGTGACATAATGAGTCAAACATGTTGAATGTCCATTTTTTGAGCATACGTACTCATTGAGTCGGTTTACATTTTTTTTTGTTCGGATAAATGAAGAGGTGGTAATTTGATATGGCATGCATTTTACAGGATATGAAACATAAAGTCAAATGAATGATTATTACATAAAATGCACATTTCTTAGCGTAACTGTGATCCCACAGGCCAATGTGGAATATACAAAATACAAGGAGATCCCGGCCCTACCAAAGAAATCTAATTAAAGGCATCCGTAAATCTTGTTTGCTAATTATGTAGTTATGATGGTAATTTTTTGTTTTATAAAACTTCATCCTGAGAAAGTAGTGACAAAGAATCCTCTGAGACCTCATCATCTTCGATTGCGTCTTGGGAAATCAGCTGTGTTCCTCCACACATCTCTCCACAAAAATGACTATTATAAGCCCAGGCCCAGGCCAAGACATATAATATGTGTACCTATATGGCACGCATGCATTTCTCTTCGAGCGAAAAATCAGTAAGGATGAAGAAAACACTATATCAGCACAAAACTTTGTGGATCATATCATACAGGATTGCAGGGACAAATTGGGAGGTCCTTTAATGTTATATTTTCAATCAACAATTGACCAGTAAAGTTTATTTACCTTTATTAATCTCATACTATTCTAACACTCGATTCTCTTCCTGACACATTGAAGTGAAAAGTGAAAGTTTGAAGAGCACACAGTCTTGTGAGTTTATTTTTGTGAGTGCCATGCAAGAATAAATTTACAATCAATCTACTGCTCCTTAGAACAAAATATCTCATTTTTTCGATCGAAATCGAAAAGACAGATTTGCATGACATCCTCTTATTCTTAATTCTCACATTTCACACGCATCATATATGCTAAATCCCTGTCATTGTTTCTCCGCGCATTGTCAAGCAGTCATACTCACATGCGACAAGAAAAAATCAAGTTCCGGTAGCAAAATTAGCATCCCTGATAATCTCTAACGAACTCTAACAATAACTCTTTAATTATGCTTCATGCTTCCACATAAAAACTGTATTGCATCCGCAAGGCCCACAGCATCGATCCGACCATCATGATTTTGTCCGAGAAATTTGTTGTGTGTCTTGTAGTTTGCTTCTCTGCTGTTGCGTAGCCCGAAATTTCATTCAAGAATACGCGTCTTTGAATACGAGTGAAGCTGAAGATTTCAGATTAGTCGCATTAATTTTTTTTTAGAACTATCATATCAACTAAAGACTGAGATGTAACATGTGAATCAACCACTTGGATCGATCCAATCCAATGATATCATTTATTTCTACATATCGTGAAATCCTCCATATCCATTTCGAGCATGACTGCAAATCTCCTAAAAAGTTCCTAACTTGGGTGCTGCTACTCATCTTGGTCCTTCTGCTGCAGGGAGAAAGTGGAGAAAGTCCTTCATCGTCACCGGGGCACTGTGATAATGAATCGTGTTCGAGAAAGCCGAGAAAGTAAGCGACATTGAAATCCTACAGTAAATGAGTGTTCTTTCACCATGCAGTATGGGTGTCCAGGTTGATTTCGCTTGGATAACTTTAAATATTCTTGGCTCGAATTGACCAACTTTTAAATTCTGGACATTTACATTTTTGTATAGTTATCTACTGTACAATGTCAACCCTGGGGAGGGTTTCAATCTGCGAAGGGATATTTTTATACGGATTGCACCACTCGTAAAATCCCTAAACAAGCATGATAAGCAGCACGAATGGGTTCTGGTGAGATTGCAATTATTGTATCAACTTTTTTCAGCGCGTATGGAAAGCTAATGATTTGATGTTGAATAAATAGGTCTTGCCTCCTTGGGGAAGGGTGCCACATTGGAAAAGGACAAATCCTGACCTCTACTTTCCCTGGAAGAATTACTTTCAGCTAGATAAAATCCAAGAATACGTTCCAGCCGTTGAGTTGGAGGAATTCATGAATGGTAAATTGGGCTATTATGTATTAATGTTTAAACACAAAGTTCATGTATAAGTCTTAGTTTTCAATGTTATACTAATTGGTAGATTATGGTTGTTTGTTTTCGCAGAGGTTGGTTATGATTATCCCCTAGATATTGTTCTTCAACTGCAGCATTTTCCGTTAGAAGAGGATGGCTCATGGTTTGATAAAATTGATACTGGAGTGAGCTGTGAAATCGATCTCGATTACAAAAGGTGCTAAACAACGTTTGCATTGCCTGTGTAATGGATAAAATACTTAACACTTTTCACCTTTCTCCACAGAAATCCTCAGTCAAAGCTTTTCAATGGCCATTTTTGGAATCAGCCCATTCAGGCATCCGATGCAAAATGTATGGCTTTTCGGGGCCAATCGTCTGCACTGCGCAAGTTCATTTTAGAGAATGGGTACAGGTTGGTGGGCCGGACAATTATTAGGACGTACTTTCATTCTGGTTTTAATCTGGACTTATCTAGGTAATTGTTTTATCAGGTCAGTGATGTTTGACAGAGCAGAAGTGATTCTCTGGGATAGCTACGGGGACTCAAATTTTTGGACAGCTAGACAGAGCCTAGAGTTTGCAACCAAATTGCAGATCACCGCGCTTGAATTTCTGAACCACGTTGGCCTAACCCCTTCAATAAACATTTCTGATCAACCAAGTACTCTAAAAAATGAAAGCAATACTTTATCCTTATCAATACGGAGGGAATATCTTGGAACCCATCTTCGCCGTGCAGATTTCATGTTGGGTAGACTTGCGTCTGAACTACCAAGCGTCCCATCTACAGCGAGGCAGATTATGCGTAAACTACAAACGTTGAAGCTTGCAGATGTATTCATTGCCACTGATGCTACAAAAATGGGTAAATGAAACATTTTGTTACAATTTGTCTTCACGATATGGAATGATCTAAACAAGATTTGGAAATTTCGTAAAATCTAATCGGAGTATGTTTGTATATATTTTGTTTTTCAGAAGTCACGGAGCTGAAAAATCAAATTCAAACAGAAATGCCTACAGCCACCGTCTACTTTTATCGTAACGAGAAACTTCCTGACGGGGAATGTGCCATAATAGATCAAATTATTTGCTCATACTCAAAACATTTCATTGGTACACGGGATTCAACCTTTACTTTAAGAATATTTGAAGAAAGGGAACTACTAGGGTTCCCACCAAGTGCCAATTTTAATTACCTTTGTCCAGACTTAACAGAAATGAACTGTGAAAAGGCCACCGAATGGAGAAAAGCTTAGTACTCCATGTTTTCATGTAGGACGTGTATCGGTTGACAGATAAGCCTCAATATCTACTACACCACCATTGGAATATCATATTAGTACATGGAGCAATAATAAATGTCCAATCAATGCGCAATCACGATTCTATTCTATATTAACTTACAACTTGTTAGTACTGGACTGGTGAAGGTTTATGTGTATCTAAACCAGCTTTACAAAAATTGTCAATTTATTGCTTTGGTAAGCATAGTCAACGATTTATCTATGTTCTACATACACAAGAATAACAAATCTGTAGAAAAAGAAAAAATAAATACAATCTGACAATGGAAATCTATGATTTACTCATCATCATCTTGCGACTTTGATTTTTTCTTTTTCTTCTTCTTCTTTTCTCCCGTTGGCTCTTCCTCCTCCACTTCCATTTGCAACTCGCTGTCGTCAGCAGTCGTAGACTTCTTTTTCTTCTTCTTGGGCTTTTCTTCACTATCCGGTGACAGGTCCACCTTTTATACAAATCATTCAGAAAATCAGTTACACATTACTTTTGTCCGTTCAGTTACACTCAGGTATACATATAAAAGTATACATCACAGTATAATGTCAGTAATATGTCTATCAATTTCAAATAGCAACAAAATATATGTACATACTTTCCGCTTCGCTGTTTCGTTTCCTTCCGATGGTATGACAAAATCTGCAGGTTCAATTTTCACTTTTACCGGAGTAGCCACGGAAAGTTCGGCAACTGCACCAGACAAGTAGTCTGCAGGTGTCTTTTCGTTAGGTTTTCCATACTTGTCCAACTTGCCCTGCTTGATCATTTCCTTTTTAATAGTTGCCTACAAAAAAGATAAATGTTTGGTTCTGTTATTTCATCAGAATGCTACTTACTGCCTGTGAGTTTTCTAAAAACAAATCTAATGATTAAAACTTCCAATCATACAAGGTAAATCTCTCAATGGGTAAAACACTAAAGTAGTGAGTAATAATAGATACGACGTAGTATTTAACAAAAGCTTATTAAAGACTGTAACTAATATACTAAACTCTATCAAAATGTGAAAAACATAAACTGTAGTCCTGTATAGGACAATTTTTTAATGTGTTCGGCTACCTTCGGGCCGAGACCCCAACGTCTAGGGTATAGATCACGTTCCATTACCACGCGCTTTAATTTCGCAACACAGCCATGGTCACACATTGACATGGTTGAAGTGGTCATCAGCGCAATAGCTACAAAGGGCGAAACCATATTAGTAAAATCGTACTTTCGAAAAGCATTTCAATTAGGTAAATACACCACGGTAGTGCAATACATGTGTAGTGCTTACCTATAGCAATAGCTTCGCCCTTAGTAGTCACAATCACGATTTCTTGATTGAGCTCAATCCCATTCTCATACCTCAAAACACCAGGCAGCATCACCTTTGCCCCGTAACAAATCGCATTCACCTACAGCAAAAACAAAGAAAATTGCATTGAAATCTTGCCTGACATTTGCATTAAACATAAAATAATAGGTCTCAGAACACAATCATATAGACCGCCTAAGAATCAGAGACGTGATACGTTAAAGTTAAATACTCTTAGCAAAGAATGAATGTGAGTTACTTACACTACTGTCTTTCACAATTATTCTTTTGTGGGTCACCAACAAACTTTCCAAAGGCTGAATAACCCGACGCAAATAAGATTCATCCTTATGATTATCATAGACCCACTGCGCATCCAAGACATCATGCATAGTGACCAGCCCATCCTTTTCTCCATGTATACCTGAGAGGAATACAAATGAAAATATGTATAAAATCAATACTTCCAAGTTCCTTGTTGAATAAAGCTTTGTTCAAGTCCAAACAGTCAGTAATTAAAACATTGATATACCTGATCGCACACGTCTCAATTCTATCATAACTCCACCTACTCCTAACACCAGTCCAAGATGAACACAATGAGTTCGTACGTAAGTGCCCGCTTCACAGCTCACCCAATATACACCTGAAACACAATTAAGATTAAGTTAATTAAGCATATAACTATTTGCTCCAACCACTAATTATTTACATGTAATAGATAAGCCGTTAGATTGCCAAATGCTTCATACACTTTCAACAAACACAAATAACAGTAAATAACCTGGTTCTTCCGTCAAGGTTCTCTACAAACGGTTACTTTTTATAACAAACAGAATCTTCATTCACTCACCTGTAGTTTTTGGATCAAGTGTGCCAGAATGTCCAGTCTTCTCAACTCTCAGAATTCTTTTAATCCAGGCGACCACCTCATGAGAACTAGGATTTGATGGCTTGTCCAGATTGATTGTGCCGGATTTAATGTATTCCTTGATATCTCGCCTCAGCGGTGACGCTCCAAACGGGAGAGGAGTAAAATGACTTGATTTAATATTGAGCGTATCAAAATTCTAAAAGACATAGAATTCAATTTACTACCCAACACGATATACTTCTGAAGCTTATTCAAAATCAATTACCTTAAGCAACAAGGGCCACTCGGAAGCATTCATTTTTGCTGGAATATTGGAGGATGCCAGGGCAAAATCGGAACTGTGCTGAATATCCGCGAGGGAGGAGGACCCATTATTTTTTGTGTCAGGTTCATCAACGTCCTTGGTCTTCTTCTTCTTCTTTTTCTTTCCTTCGCTCTCAAGCCCGAGGATCTTTGACTCTTTAAAAGCACATAAACAATGCCAAATGCAATTAATTTTTCATTGTCAAACTCATAACCGATACTTTGTTGACACTTGACAGGGAACGGTAACATGTCAAAAGTATATTTCATATTTCATACGATCCACCACCAACCACAAGCAACAATGGGAGATGACTTACCATCCATGTCACAAGTTGCTAATTGCTGCCAATGCTTGCTTATCAGGTCACAGGAAACACTCGAACAATGTGAACAACGGACACGTCACTCTGAACGGTTTAAACGTTCAGCCTTAAAGAACAATTAAAATTAGTTACATCCACAATCAACTTTATTGTTGATTGTTGTGTTTTACAAACAGTTACAAGTCCAAAGTCCCATGTGCTTTACAAACGGGTGCATTCATTCAAACCTTTCCATTTCAACCTACACGTCGATAAAGCACACAACAACAACGAGAGACGAAGTTCTTTCTTTAGCTCTCCGTGTGTGGAGGCTCAAGTGGAGTGTATTTGAGTTTTTTTTACACGCACACACGCGGGTGAGGATTTTGGATTTTGTGACAAGCAAGTGTTCGCACTTCTCTCCAGCGACTGGTAGGCACACAAAATTCTCATGTGATTCACACAACCACCAAATGAACGCACATTTTAGTGGTGTGGCTCGCAATGATCTTAAATTTTGTGGAGTGTGTGTGCGGTCTATTTCTCAAAAATGAGAAGATCTTCACTCCTGGAAAAGACATGTGGATCTCACACTAAATTAGTTCTTCTTCTCGCCGATGTTGTGAGATTTTTTCCTTCCTTCATTTTTATAAAATTTTGTTACTTTTCGGTCGTTCTCGAAAAGTTCAGAAAATGTGCAATAAGACACATTTGTAGAAGGTGTTTGAAGAAGTCAAGGATGGCGGAGTTAATTGAGGTAATTTAAATTGCTATTTGTTGCTAAATGAGTTCTCTGTAGTAATAGTATTTTGTCCTTCCAAAAGCACTGGCTGTTTAATATCCGTTGGACAGTCAGTTGTCGCAGTGAAGGTAAATGAAAATCAGTTTTGGGTGTGGTAGCATACGATTATTCTTAATTCATGTATGATTACCTCAATCAAAACTAGAGACATATTGAGCAAAAGTGTATGGAAATGGTGTAATGAATTTGTTGCAATGCAGTTTACTTGTGACTAAATTAATCGCATGTGTTTTGATTCTTTTGCAGTACAGTTTTGATGGTGAGAACTGGCACGTAAACTCAACTTCAGGTGTCAGGAAATCAGTGACGAGCGATGTGTGCAAATGAACTGCTTTGACAATGTGCCAAGTGATTATGGTTTTCTCCAAGAAGAGGTATCCTCAAAAAGTCAAGAGTACGGTGAATTAGTCTGAAATATTGTAGTAATATGGGCAGTTTCTGATTCAATGTTTATTTTATTTTTAACAGGTTTAATCGAAAGGTCTCTGAGATTTGAAAATAGTTGTCACTGACTCATGACGGCGATGATGATGATGGCCGTGCCCGTGACGAGAACGATTATGCGTGTTATGCCCGTGATGGTTATGATGATTATGTGAATGGCGTTGGTCTTGATGACGATGCTGCTTTGCTTTAGGCTCTTCTGCTGGCTCATCATCCTCTTGCTTTGAATTCGGTAGTTCATCAGGAGAATGTGCTTTAATGACTGGCTCTACCGGCTTAACTTTTGGTTTGGCCGCAAGTAAACTGTCCATCAGGGACTGAGCCTGACTTCCGTCTATGCTTGGCGCTGAGAGTACACCGTTTTGAAGAGTCACGGGACCGTGACCTGGATGGTAGGCATCCGGATGGTCAAGTTGACCCTTTTTCTTACGAGCACGATGTAACTTGTCGACGTAGCCTTTTCCTTTCCCTTGTGCCAAGTGGGGATCATGTTCCACGGGTAGATTTAAGTCATCTATTAGAGATTTCACCGCTGGTGCTCCACTCATTTCAATTATGTCTTGGGCTAAATGACCAGTTTGTCCGTGACCCTGCTCCGGACCGGGTACAAGGGTTTTTGGTTTCGGAGGTGTCTTATTCCTAGTGATTGCAAACATAAAGTTAAACCACGATTATGTATCTTCAAGCAATTCTGTTCAAGAGATGAGGATGTACTTGATAATCGCAATTGTAGCATGATGAGCTCTATGACCCTTCTTTGCTTTTCCAGTGTCCATGTTGCTGTTAATTGGACCTGGGTCGCGATCATGATCAATGTGCATTTCTGCAAGGACCTTTCCTCCCAAGGCCCGCTCCTGTTTGTGGAGCATGTGGTTGAAAGAGTGCTTCTTCTTAGCTTTTTTATGCTGAGATTTTTTCTTGCTTATGATGGATGCTAGCGATTTAATATCGCTAGCAAGTTGATTGTCCCGTGAGAAATGATGTCTACTGTGATTGGAACCTGCGTTATGTCTATGACCACTCCCAGGCCCGTGCTGGCCATTGCGACCTTGATGATGGTGGGGTTCAACCGATCTTCCATAATAACCTTGATGAAGGTTATTACTTCTTACCGACTCGTCTCTTGCGTAGAAACTAGGACGTTGAGGTTCTGGATAGCGATAAACGGATCTGTACCGAGGGTCTTGATTCCCATTATTTCTGCTGTCCCTACGAGCCACTCTCGAAGGATAATAATTATAATTATTAATTTGCTCTTCGGGATGGTCAGGATCGGGGTAGTTGTACTCCGCGTTGGGACCTCCAATTTCAGGAATGGAACCGTTAAAGTTTGAGATCCTTGTAACACGGCTCCTGCTAAACGTTCGCTTCGAATTAGGGTAAAATGATCGTGATCCACTGTAGCCATCGTATGTAAATCTGCTTCCTCTCTGATACGTGCTGCTGGGAAATCCTGACCTTCTACTGAAACGACTTAATGTCTCGCCTTTTGTAAACGAAGTGTACTGACTTCCGTTCGGGGAGTAAACGACACTCCCTGACCATTCACTGGTGGATGGAATATTAGTCAGAAGAGTTTCGGCCATTGTCGTTGTGCTACTTTCTGGCTCTATCACAATCAAGTTGGAAACTTCGTCTTCCGGAATAATGATGACCTAGTTGAATGAACACATCATTTAGGTACATTAGATTGTAAGTAACAATATGTATTTGTAACCCATAAAAACCTTAATTTTGACTAATTTTGAATTAAAATGGAGCAGCCTTTGTGGGAAAGAATATAGCTTGGTAAAGCATTTTTTACCTCTTTCTCAATCCAATAAAAGAAGCAATACCAGCCAAGCACCGCAGATGCAACGGCTGACGCAGTTTCTAGAACTAAAAAGGCACTGTAGACGGTCATGAGGAAATGAATTTCCTCCAAAAGTTTTTTCCCACATCCCATAGGAATGGTAGCTAATTTGTAAATTATAAATGCGCACTTTAATTCTGAGCTGGCATTAAACAGTAATGTAATGGCCTTTTCTACAAAGTGCATACATCAATCTTACGTGGTGTCAAGTGACATTTGCCAGTACTGGGACTCCCCATGTAGCTCATGTCAAACGCACCATATCCCGCGACCCCCGCATAGTTCGTGCTCCCACCTCCTGTTTTTAGCTGGACTGTAAACCAGTCTTCAGGACTGTTAATACCGCAGCAACTATTCTTTTGGGAAACGCACAAATTTTCAATATAATTCAGCGTCTTGAAACGCTTTGCTTGCAAAACATTTTAGACTGGAATTCAAGCAAACCTCACGTTGATATCTCTCGAAGGATCCGACAAATTTAATGTCCTGATTGTACTTGGCAAATATCTCATATAGCGTCACAATCTCTTCCTGGGGTTCCCGTATGCGGACAATGCCAAGAATTCCCAGCACAAAAATGACAATTGTAACCAGTCCCAGAGAAGCTAACCACTGTATTATATAAAAATAATAATTCATAAAAAAATTTCTGTGCATAATTAAATTTAATGAGTTTTTTAAAAAAAATCCAACTATCTCACCATCGTAAAAAGATGTCGCAGTTTATGGTCCAACTGGTGGTTATTTCTCCACACACGAAACGCGACAATTGCGCCAAGAAATGTTGCCGCTAGCATACCCACTTGGCAAATAATTACTAAGCAGTAGAAAAATAGCGTCCCATTGTAGTAGGGATCATGATTCATCGACCTTGCACTCGCAGGGTTGACACACATTATAAATGAACCGCATCCGATGGCAAGTGCTAACAGCATTGTAAATAGTAAAGCGAGTACTGCTCCTAATCGAAACCACAGCATCGTGAGGTTGACTCCTGGCACAGTGTTGCATAGTTTAATGACAATAAATTTTGACAAGCATTACAAATATTGATGGATGGAATAGGATGAAACTGTATTTTAATGGAAAACGAGGTGGAGGGTAAGTACGAAAAATATGTTTATCGATTATAAATACTTCACGACAAGCAATGGCAAAAATGGAGTGGGTACGAGAATGTTATGTATTTTTGAATCAAAAGTGAGATTCAAATGGAAAGTTATCGTGCTTCTTCGTCCATGGAGATCTCTTAACTCGGAATATGCAATTGGTCACTTTACAATCGGATCCGATTCGTTGTTGGAAGTTATGTTTGCCCTTTCATTTTTACGCTGTGGCTGCCGTGTCGTGAAATTAGTTTGTCTAGACGTATCTTCCATTATAATTACTGGTATTGTGAAGTTATCGTTCTGAGGTTATACTGAAATGCAATGTAAAAAGTTAACTCGTAAAATTGTGTATGAGTGACTGAGAATTTAGGCAGTTAGCTTTTACTTTTTTTAATACACATCCCCTTGCAAGTTATGTGACGCATTTAAATTTGACTTGCAAGAACAGGTGCTTGCCCTTTCGAATTGGATTCTAATTGACTCAAATGATTATCCTTGTAACATTCTTGTTCCGCGTTGCTCATTGCCGTGTTCTCCTTTGTAGTTACTGACAAGGATTCGTCACGGTTTGGGGCATTGTGCGAATCACGTCGTAAATCAGTATCATCTCTGTCAGTAACACTTAATGTGAGATTATTATTTTCCAGTTGAGGTTGCCCATTCGGAGTGTTTTCTAGGTTGGTGGATGGCATTTCATTTCTTGAATCACTGCCAAAGACAGTAGTTTGTCGAGGCGACACATTCTCCGGTGATGTGTAACTTGATGCGGGCGAAGCCCCTTTTGTGTTAACTGGAGAAGCTTTCACACTTTCAGATTCTTCATGAATGGTCGCCAGAGTGGATGAGCGAACGGTACACGTTGGGTACTTGGAAGACGCACTTGGGGGAGGAGGGTTTGTTGATTGTGTCGAGGATCCATTTAGTTGAGAATTTAATTCAGCGTCATTTTCAACTAAACTTATTGCATCTTCTTGCGTAATTGAATTGTTCTCTGTAGTAGGTGAAGGATGCTGTGCTGTAACTACCCCAGTGATTGCTGCAATGCTCTCCTCGGCCAGATCTTCTGAATTCAACTCATAGTCTTCTTCCTCTTCTGTGGGAAAAGGGTAGGCGTGGGTGTGACGTTGTTGTTTATTACTGCAAAAGTGGGGACTAAATTGCCCCAGCTGTGCAACGTCGCCGTTGGGCAAAGGGACCAAATTACTGCACAGGGGAAAGCTACAATCTTGAGTCACACTTGGGGTGAAAGGTCTCTCACTGACTAGAGTGTACACTGTATTTCTTTGGGAGAAAGCATCGTTCATCATTGCCGCTAAATCGTTTGGATTCGGTTTCTTGTTCTGAAACATCGCAGACACCGTCATCGAACTTGTCGCGTTAGGGGTCGTACTCATGGTGGACATATTTTTATCCAAGGATTGATACCAGAGCATGTCCACTGAAAATAAGCTTTGTATTAGTTTTGCAGTATTGGCATAATTTAATTACTATGCACTGTCATTGAAATACCATTTTTCCGTATAATGTTTGGATCATTAACATCTTGCAGCCCCTCTCCTGCGGCTGTCATTAAATGACTATGTGCTTCGCCAAGAATGAAGCTCTTGCTCAAACTTACTAATCGACCCGTCTTGCTCGGAGAGGTTTGGTATAGTTTAGTGTGAGATAAAGCGGGAGCAAATGGAAGAAGTTTTCGGTTGATTTGGTTCTTTGACTGACGCTTGTTAGAAGGGAGGTAGCCCTTCAGTTTTTGCGTCCGTTGCTTTTGCAGTTCTATCCGCCTCTGTTTATCTCTGCAATGATTTTTTAAAAATAAAACTGTTGTTGCTATTAAAACACTGAAGCGTATTGTACTCTTGCTTTGCTACCTTTCCTTAAATGACATGTTCGGTTTTTCTGGTCGAGAGTTATTGTTGTTCATATCGGCAGACTGAGCCTCTTCGCCTTGGTTGGAGGATGGGTCTACTTCCGACGAATTACCTGGCTCATCTTTTGAACTAAATGCCAAAGAACGTCCAGCGAGGACGTACAGTTTTGTGACTCCGACGTAAAGAAAGAGAGCTACAAAAAGGCATGCGATTCCGGTTGCCCATATTTCAATTCCCAGTCGGAGAGCTGCGTTTCGAATTTGTTTGGATACTTGTGGGCCACATCCCTTGAAAAATGAAAAACTGATTGGGTACCTTATTATGAACGATTGTTAATATTACAGAGAGACAACTGTGAACCATTAGGTATACATTTTTGTAAAGTAGCTTTTCCATTCGCAGTGTCGTAGATTCGCTAACCGCAGGCATTTCTGCTTCACACTGGGAAAGTGGAAGGTCTGTATCACGTCGGCAGCATGACAATGGTACATGAAACGTTTTATTTTCATTGTTTCTTTTAGAAGTGGAGTGGAGAATAATCCAATCCAGATAACCATACACTCCGCAACATTGATGCTGGCAAAAGACCAAAGACAAGGAGATTACAACGTCTGCTAATGATCGTTCCGAAGTTTGCTTTGCTGATTCTGAAGCGTCTTACTTGCCACTGCACATCATCCATCCAGTCGAGCATTCGAGAATCATTATGGTATTTTTTGAAAGATGTGTAAAAGTCATCAACGATGTCTTGCGATCCCACTCGGACCACCACCGAACCGAATACACAGCAACAAGTAAAAATTCCAATGAGCACAAACCCACTGCAATAGAGGAACATGGGCTGTCTCTTCCATCCTGCTAAAATTCCAAAGAGTCCGGAGACGGGGAATAAGCTTTGGATTATAAGAAATGCTTGAAATGCTGGACGAAGATTGAATGGCCACTCCCCAATATCTCGCACTTTTGCGAGTTGAAAATAGTTCAGTGTAAATCCCACGATTCCATATGTCTACAAATGTGCAAACAAGCTTTGTACCATTCGTAATGATATAAAGGGTAGATAAGAAGTAGAAAACGGAGAGTCAGAATTGTCGTTTTCGTTCACTCACCGAAATTATGGTCAAGAAAAAGTAAGTAGAAGAGAGAAAGAATTTGGGACCCAAAATTCGCGACATCTTTCACATTTTACCTGCCTTAGCTGTCTAATAATAAAAGCAGAAACATGACTTTGATGGAGACTACATTGTTTAGAGGAACTACTTATTTTTGCATCCGTCTAAATAAATTCGATGAGCAACAATACGGAAAGCCCCGGAAAGTTGCTATGAATTCCATATTCACGCTAAAATGGACAAAGTCATTACCACCAGTCCACCCAGTCTTGTGGTATTTTTAAAAACGCTGTTTTCCATGTTTTACTTGGGATGGAAAATTCAGTCAAATGCTCATTTGGTCTTTTGAGAACCAAACATCAAGACCAAGATGTTCAACGGGCTACCATGTATGTCACGTACCTGTTTCTCTTTCAGAACTGAACTAAAGCATGGAACTTGTCATGCCATGCCGTCTTTTACATGCGCACCCATGTATGTACAATTTAGTGGGGTTTTCTAACTCACTGAAAGTTGCTCCGCGTGCATCGGCATTCGGCATCCATCCTCGTTATGCAGTATAGAAGGTAGGAAATAAGAATCCCAACCTCATGGTATTCAAAGCAAGTGTGATTGATATTAGCGATTATTATTTTGTGAAGGTGTGAGGTGCAAACATACACCAGCTTAAACAGGTAGATTTGTTAATTATATTCTAAAAATGTATTACATTGTGAGTGGATACTTTGGAGAGCTCCTGTAAAGGATACTTACTGGAGCATTCTGTTGGGTTGCAAGTTGAAAGTTAAAGCACCATTTTAGAATGTCCGCGGATGTGATAACCGAGCCAAACAACAATACCTGGCAATCAGAATGTATATCTCTGGACATTGAGAGGCTTGACGGGGACGCTACGAAAGACAGCGTGCTTTGCTTCCTTTGTAAGGAAAAGGACACGCCGCATCCGGGATGTAAGAGTTGTCACAATACTCGCCTCTACTTTTCTGAGAAGCAGCACAAGGACCGAGAGCTTGTAGACGATGACTCATTGGAGCTCTCCTTTCCCGGACCGGGAGTTGTCAGGAGAAATCATATCTACGGAAATTATGTTGTCGCCTCCAGGCCTATAGAGTGTGGTGAGGTAATCATTTTGGAAAAACCCATTAACATCGGTCCCTGCGGTCCAGCGGAAATGCTTCCATTGTGCCTTACCTGCTGCAAAGATATTGGACTTTCATCCAGGTGCTCAAAGTGCAGATGGCCTATTTGCAGTACAAAGTGTGAGGAGGTATGGTTAAATGCACTAATAATGCACTAATGTAATACCCGCGTCTTGTTGAAAGCACTAATGACAGCGGATGCTTTTCCCTTTTTGTAATCAAGTCCGCCCTTCATGCTGACAATGAGTGTAAAATCTTGGTGGAGAAAAACGTTAAATGGAAGGGGACAGAGAAGGAGCTATTCAGCGTGGAAGTATTGAGAGCTTTATTTCTCCAGGATAAAAACCGTGGTGCTTGGCAAAAAGTTCTGGATTTTGAGCCCCACACCGAGGCTAGATCCAATGATCCTTTAGCCGCAGATACAACCACTGCAATCAGTGAATTTATTCGCTACAAGTGTGCACTGGCAGCTGAATATTCTGTGAACGAGATTAACCATGTTGTGGGAGTATTATGTATCAATACCTTCAGTGCTGTTAGAGATGTTAAACGGTAAACTCACAATCAGATTTGCCCAAGCCCAAATTGTATGACATGGTTTTTGCATATTTTGTAGTATCGTGTTATTTAATCTTTATTTGATTTAGCTACGCTTCCTGCCTTTTTGACAAGATTACCCTATTTGCTCATGACTGTGATCCAAATACGCAGAGACAGCTAGTATTTCTTGGGTGTGATGAGGACACCGAAGAGGTTGAGGAAACTAGTTCTAGTCCTGGAGAAATTTGCAATATTGCCCAACGAGTTACCGCAGCTAGGAGAATAGAAGCAGGAGAAATCATTACGATACGTTACATAGATATAAATCAAACGGTTTTGGAACGGAGGGCTGAACTCAAGGACACGTTCTATTTTGATTGTACCTGCAGCAGGTGCTTACGGGAACTCATGGACATTCAATTGCAGCTCGATGAAAGTACAACAGGCTAACATTGCAGCTGAAACACTAAAGCTTAATGTTGATTCATATATTTTTACATTCTAAGGTATTTTAAGTATCGATGTGTATTATGTCATATGTGAATGTGATATTGTGATCAGTATATTTATGCATACAATAGATCGTGCAGTATAGATTACTGACTGTAAATTGCAGACACATAACTTTTAATTACTTCTATAAAAATTTCTATGAACACGTATTTGGGACTAGTAATTTGCATTTATATTGTATTCAATCTGATTATAAGTAACATCCTGTACCCAACCTGGGTAGATAATTTATTCTTAAACATCAACTTTGTACATGTCTATGGTTTGTTTGATATGTGAAATAAAAAATATGAGTCAACTTGGTTTTCTTTCCGAGTACTTGCATTTATTATACGTAACTTATATATGCATTGCATACCATCAGCTTTTGGATGTTTTGTCCCGCAGATTTACATTTATACGAATCGAAAGGAAAGCATAAGGATTGATATATGTAAAGGAGTCGTTTTATGATTTCTTTTGATTTCGATTACAATTGAAGAAGTATACCCAATACCAAAAATCATCGCGTTTTTTCTTCGACTTATATACATGCATCAATTGATCTTCAGCGGAACTTGGGCACGAGATTAATTACACAATACTATCACAAGCATACATACGCAAAAATATAATCCAATTAGCATGACTTCATAAAGCTTGTCTCAGTTTGCAATCTTATTTTATGAGAATGTATTTTGACATCACGATCATCCATCCATGAATAATGTCTGTGTGAATCAGTTAATAATACCAGAAAATCTACTAACACTAACAAAGGACTCTCATGACATCTCAGATCATGAGCTTCATGATGGCGACCTTCTTGAGACACAAATCTCACTCTTAAAGTCACTCTACGCCTCACATTGCAATGTCCTTCTCTCGTCGAGTGTGTAGGCGTAGGGGACCCTTTTTCATGAGTTTTTTTGCTTCTTATATAAAGAACGCTTGCGCTCAAGTTCAGCACACAAATACAGACAGAGTTGGACGGACACTGAATGAGATGAACTAAGGTTTGCACCATGCAGTTGCACACATCGTTGCATTGGACCTCTCTGAATGTTTTCAACTTCTTGATACATCACAAAAAACTCATGAGTAAACTTCTTGATCGTGTACTTGCCAAGCAAAATGCTTCAGTTTGTCATGCTGTTAGAGTACAAACTTGAGGCGCATAGTGCACACGCACAGACTTTATTGAGGCTTAAGTCTGGTGTGTGGTGAGTAATCCAAAAGAAACAAGGGGAATCAGTGAGTCGACTCTGTCCCTAAAAGTCCCAGTCAACTCTTGTCAAGTATCTTCTCACGTACAATGTGCGAGTGTGTGGGTGATATAGATGTGAGTACGTTCACATCAACAGCACACCTTCACGTCTTTGCAAGAAACATAGTATTTTCATGTGTGCCTACAATGTAGAGGAAGACAGGAGGACATTATTGGAATATCCTTGTTTCAGGAATATTCCCACATCATTTTCACTGTGGTGTGTAGCAGCACTCACACTAAACGCAGGAGTACGATGAAAGGGGATTGGAAATAGGCACAGAACCAGCCTTCGCTTCAAACTTACAAAACATGAATGGAACTGTAGAGGATAAAATGCGTGCGTGTACTATTCCCCTATATGCATGAGTAATAAATAAAGCAAATGAGTAAGATCCCGAGTCGACAAGGAACTTTAAAGTGTATTCCATACAATCCAACCACTATACAGCTTGAATATGATCAAGTCACAAAATGTACATGCAAACTCTAACCAAAAGCAATTCCTACGTACAGTGTTAAGAGCGGAGTAACATTCATGTATGTACCGTGTGTGTAGACAGAGATCTGTCTAAAGTGCATTATTATTTCATCCACCTCTCTATATAAAGTCGTACGCATGTAATATTAGGAGTGACCAAACAGCCGCATCTCTTCCCCTATTTCTTTCCTACGACCATATTTATGACAATATTATTCTAATTGTACAACACTGAGCAGTCCTTCGTCCCATCATACTCGTATTAGAGAGCCCACACTATATTCTCTGAAGATTTGCCTAGTTCTCGTTGTATTATTATCGTTATTTATTATTTGTTGGTGATTCACAGCAACGATTGTGAGTGGCTCTCTGTGCATGTTACAAACTTATATTCTTAATAAATAAAACCTTTGCCACCTACAGTGTGTACGGAATTTAGTAATAGTAAACTACATCGGAGGAAAACAGACAAACCTACTACTTGGTAAGTTTTCAACATATATTATAGTAAATGCAAAAATAGGATTAGTCTCCGCAGCTTATTTTCTCACTGAGCACATTTACATTTTACTCAGAATTCAGCAATGTGATATTAGGATGGGATAGTTTTTGATGGATCATCCCTTATAAAGTGATAGTTTTGTGTTTGTGTTCTGGTAAGATTTTTCCCTTGAATCCTGCTCATGATTTAACTCCTAATTAAAGATATTGAGTTCCCTTCTGCACATGAGTGTCTTGAGGGAAAACGGTTCGGAAAGGGCTGTGGGAGAAAATTTTGTGAGTTTGAAAAAGATTCTAAGTTGCCTTTGTGTGTTTTACTAGTAGCGAGGAAGGCTACTTACTATTCATCATATTTTTTAAAACCCAAAATATTCTTACTAAAAAGTATCACTTCTACTTTTGAAATCTTCCCTTGCGTTCTTCTTGATGATGATTCTCTGTAAACACAAAAAGCAGATAGATTTACGAGCTTATCGTCTCCTTTATGTACGAAAATGAGCGTAGCAAGTACTCTAAAGGCACTTGTGAGACACGCTTAATGATAATCATCGGCTTAGGACCTGCTACCTAACTTAAAGGCGGCATCATCTCTCTAATAAAAGGGTAGAACATGGTTGTAATTGCAATTTTTCTTATCTCCTTCAAAAGTGCACTAAACACGTTCATCAGTTTTCAAGTGTGAATTATCTGCAAACACAGAGCAACCTAGTGAGGGCTAAATAATAAAAATGGATTGAAGAACTGCCGAACAAGGGCTAAGCACATAATTTGTGCTGTTTTACATACATTACGTGCAAATGTGCTCAATGAATTCCTCAGTGCTGTTTGATGAAGCGCTAGTAAACATAAATGCGTAAAATACCCATTGTGCTACTGAGAATTTCAGTTTAAAGACCGTGATTTGGTGCCTCAAAGATAAAACGAATATTGTGGCAGATTTTATAGGCGATGTAATTGGAATAGTAATAATAATGAATTGTACAATTGTCATTTGTGCATTAAATCAGTATAGAGCTGTCAGGACAAACTGAACTCGTTAAGAAAATTGCAGTTAGTAAATCGGTTGTGAATTAGTCCAAATGTGACTGGCTCTGACTTAGGATCCCATGGTTTATTTTATGCAGCGCCTCTGGACACTTCCGTTTTCGCTGTCTGCGTTCGGTCAACCCACCACCGAAAATAAACAAAGGAGAGGTGGCAAATCTCACACGCAATTAATGTAAAGGAAGCTCTGCGTTGCACAGGCCGAGTTTCTAGGAGGTAAGTCATTATTATTATGGTACACATTTCTTTATACTCGTAGCGAGCAAATATTGTTCGTTTGGTCATGGAATACTAATACAACGAGATGTGTTGATGGATGACTAGGATGACACATCGGCTAGAGGTTACAAAACCAAGCATAGTTTGACAGGATGCATTACGAGTTGTTACTTGTTACTCGTGATGTCACTGTGTCCAGTTTGCTTCCTAATCACCAAAGCCTGCCGAGAGCATGTATCGGCGATCCACTTAAGTTTAAGTAGGCACAATGTGTCAAGCAAAGTTTGTGTATGTGATGCATTTCGTCATTTCATGAGGAATTTGGAATCTCACTTGACTCCAGTGAGTTTTATTACACGGATTAAATTAACATTTGTCATGAATATATATCCGGTCACGTGGGTTGTCCTCGTCATAAAAAGCAGACTGGAAATTTTAGAGCCGACAAGGGATAGAAAACTGAGAAACCTTTTGCTTAGTGAAACTAATGGAGCTTGAAGGCTCAATCCGCATTTTACATTGCGGAGCATTTGGCAGTACATAAATAACCTTCAGGTTTTCCTACCTTGAACCTTTCTCTTTCCTCAGTTTCTGTGACAAATTAGATGCATTGCGCACATTGTCTATGTACTTCTATAACATACATCCAACTTTCTTTCCTCCTGATTTCAAGGCACTCACACATCTTCACCTTCACGAGGTCCAACCACAACACTCTGTGTTCAAAATGTCCAGTTTAAAGCTCGGTAAGATTTACTCGACTCACCTACACACTGTTGTGTCACTCACTGTAGTCTTCCCGTTTTGACACTGTCTCAAGTATGTATGTGATTTGGTTGTGGAATTTGTGAAGTTTTTCCTTTATGTTCACCTTTATGTTAAGCTTTATTTTCCTGTAGTCCCTTTTTTGCATCATTCGTTGATAAATTAGCTCATTGTGGTTTGCCGTTAGCACCCACTTAAGTTTGGTGTGTCTATGTCAATTATACTATGCGTCAAAGTTTAGTACTTTATGTAGCTACTATTATGAAGCAATTTTCGTTTGAGTTTATTATTAAGAAATTTTTGATAAAGCCTTTGTCTCTTTCGTTGCCGCCAAAGCGTTGTGCAATTTTTGTGGTTGTCTGAAAATTGAAGCCAACTTTTTATACAGTAGTTTTACAAGCTCTTAATATAATTTGTATTCAGTGTTGTTTGTACCACACCTTGCTGAAAAGTCCAAGTTTAAAAGAATAAGACCTCCAAATTTTGTAGATGTTATCATTTTTCAGTGGTGTGACGGATTTTGCACATCAAAACTCGAGAAACAATAATATGCCAATTTTTATAAAAGAAATTGCGCCTAGTATTTGTAGCACACAGCTTGGTCAGTTATTTGTATAACGTTCAAAACTCATCACGGTTCGCAATGATTACAATTACTAGGGCTTTCTAGCAACTGTGATTTTATTCAAACTCAAATCAGTGGTACATCTAGTAGAAGGAGCCTGTTGCGTGGAACGGGGTCACCGTGAGAAAAAATAGCTAAACTGTAAATTTGAACCGATTATCAAAAAAATATGTGTCACTACAGAGTATGTTAAT
>JAHZMW010004348.1:0-11873 GCA_027743745.1 Alloscopus bannaensis | reverse complement strand
CAACCACGAAATCTTGTGGCTTCAGACTTACGTCATCCACATTTCTCTCGGAGAAAGTACGTGACGTGCTTCCACGAAAAAGCTTCAAAATTATTGGCGCATCGATAACATGTCCACGTTGTTCCCCCGCAGCTCGAGTTTATCGACGAACGTTATCCGAGTCACAAAATTTGAGACACAATCAAGAGACGGATGCCACCAAGAATACTAATTTCGTTCATATAACACAAGTCGCTTTCTCTCCCCAAATGATAACCCTGTTTTACCAAAAACATTCATTTCGCATCCGCCTGTCGCGGATTTTATTACGTAATTGCATTACACGAGATTAAATAAAATAACTCGTCCTCTAAAACTCGTATAAAGTTGTGCAGCCCTTTAATACCATGTTTTCGTAGAGAAAATTTGAGAGCGATGCAAATTTCTGGGAACCACTTTCTCTACGGCTTAATAGCACACAAGGACAGTGGTGCGGTGAGCGTCGTAGTAGAGCGGCGGCTGAAATACCAACAACATGTAATCAAACATGGTTAATTAAGCAAGTGCCTCGACCACCACCTCAAAAAAGCCGGAAGGGAGAAAGCAAAAACTTTTCCAGAAGAGAGGTAAGGTAAAGTGGATGCTTTCTCCAAAATGTCTGTATCCCAGTTTTTTGCGTGTTTTTTTTTCGGAGAAAGCAACTCTACTACGTCCTACACGAGTAGGAACATATTGACTCAGACTAATTCGTGTTAATTAGGGATAATGCATTACATTCCGGATTAATTTGAATTTCCACTCGATCCACGCGAAAAGGCAACTCGGGTCATGCACACTCTCATGAATGGGGCACTTTCTCATCAAACATTCAGTTGGACTCGAGTGTGGCCTACTTTACCATTTTTTACGCGTGGACTCCTCTCCGTTTAGAGTAAATGACTATATTTTGTGTGGGAAATTCCTATAAAAAAATTTTTGGCGAGAAAAGCTCCGGAGAAAGTTGGGAGAGACTTGTTGAACATGTGAGAAATTGAGAGCATTTACCAGAGCTCACTACAACGATGTTGTGGAGAAAGTTTGTGTAACTCCCAGAAAAAAGGTTGTTGACAGAATGGATTTTCGCAGCACTCTCACTCACTTGTCAAGATTATAAGGCCTCGCATTCGTGCTCGTGTAAGACCTACTCGAGCGCACACGTAACAACGTAATTATTGATGAAGTGAAATGAAGAGGGCCACACTTGTACGGCTTAATTCCGGTTATTAAGCTGGAAAATTAGATATTGTGCAAACAAACCTTGTTCATCATGCTGTTCCATGAAGTTACCAGTTTATTGAGAGAAATCAATGCTGCTTTTGTAAAGGCAACAAAATCAAGGAGAAAGTATTGATTCAACAGGTTTTTCCCATTTTTCCATTTTTTCAGCAGTAAAAAAGTCTGGAAACTTTCTCCGAGTTTTTTTAGACCATTAACGAACCCGCTAGTTTTTTTTTTTGTTTTTGGGAGAAAGTGATGGAAAATTGACTTTCACTTTCACTGAAATGAGTTGGCATTTTTATGTCCTTGTTTTTTGGGGAAAAGTCCTCGCTTTCTAAATGTCAAACAAATTATATTTTGGAAGGATAAATGTCGGAGAAAGCTGGAGAAAATTTTAAATCGCATTTACAACAAGATTAGAGATGCGTACATGGACACACACGTTGAAAATATCGTGTTCCGAATTTTTCCCCATTTTTTTTCGCCTCCTCTTGAGTCAACAAGAGTTTTCAATTTTCTCTCTTTAATTATCCAGACTCACTCACCATACGACCACTTATTGATTCATACGCTGGAGGCTAAAAGGTTTCCGAGAAATTAGAGCCGATACTCAGATAACCAAAAAGGCAGCTTTAATATCCTTTTTACGACTTGCGAAATATTCCAGAGTGTTTCCGCCCGAAAAGGGGAAAGGGTAATGGCGAGGCGTGTACAAATAACGATGTCATCATATTTTGCATGGAAAATTCTCATTTGCTGGGAAAAAAAACCATGTACTTTCTCTCCACGTCTGTATGATTGCATTTTTTCCAAAAGGAAAATTGGCAATTGGAAAACATGGAGAGAGAAAGTTGTTCGTTGTAATGAGCAATTTGACTTTTAAAAAATCTGAGTGTCTGCTGACGTCGACTGTTCCATATTTACTTCCCGTTTCCGTTTTCAAAGGAAAATAAATTTCATGATTCGTTTCAAAGGAGAAAAAATGAATGCAGAAACCTAAAGAAAAAAATGGAGAAACTCTTTATGGAAAATGATTCCGCATAGTTTCAAAAGGATGTATTATTTCCTTTAAAAATGAAGCATTTTTCTTACCTTTTGATTCTGAAAATGGAGGAAGTCGGATGATCTTGAAAAATAGGAAGTTTCGTGTGCGTGAGTGTATGAAGGTTGCTCCTCTTTTTAGATAACAGTTTTTTTCTGGCGAAGGCTGCGTAAGCTTTTGTGAAAACAAAGGATTTGAGGATGTTGCGGATGTTAGAGAAAGTCTTTAAGATAATTGCTTTCTTCCTGAGGCAGCACACAAAAATAGCGGAGGAAATTCTGAATTTGGGGCGAGATGAGACAAAATGCTGGGTTTAAGAGGAGAGTGACGCTTTGTAATTTTTTACTTCTGAATTTGTCTAATGAAGTGGATAGATCGGTGAAACACTATTTCGAGCTTTAGAATGTTTAAAAAAGTGACAACAAAAATAAGAACACTCGGAGCTCACAAAAACGATTCTTTGTTCTTGATTTGCTTAAAAAACTTGTTCGTCGCGGCTCCCTCTGGATTTCAAAGCAAGCTCTCAACCCTCGCCACAGGCTAAACTGATCCACTTTCTTGGAGAAAGTCAAAGAAAGCTTCTCTGTGGTCTTTCCTACTGTAAATCCCCTGAGAACTTGTCAATCTTGTATCGCGCACTTGAAAGATTTCTTTATTTTTTAGAGAAAAAATAAGTCCGATTTGCGTAAGTCCAGAGGCCTGGAGAAATTGTCCAAAAAAATCCAGACAGCCTACGGAGAATTGTGTTGATTCTTCTTCGATGACGTTGGACTCACTTTTTTAAAGGGAGAAAGCGTTTTCTTTGCTTTCTCCCAAAAAAAATTGAATGACACTTGGGGAAAACTCGACCTTTTCCCAATCAAGTAAATGTGTCCGTTTTTACAAGACAATGTCCTCTCCGACGCTTTTGTTTACAGCTCCTTTTACTTTCTCCAATTTGGAGTACACATTGGTGAAAGATGACAGTACGAGAAATCAAACGTTTTTATTTCTCTTGTCTATCGGCTCTCGTTGAACTTTCGGTGAAAGCAGTGAAAGCTATGGGGAAAGTAGGGGAAGAGCGAGGAAGAGTTTGCGGAGCTGTTGTGAGCTGTTGAGAGAACTGACTCGAGTTTGAGAGAATCACACTGCCTTTATTTTCAGGGAAAGTGGAGAAAGCGAGTGAAAGCATATTTGAGCACGCAGCGTATTAGTGTCTAAAGAAGCTTTCTCTTCAAGTATGAACTACATGAGCGTATTAGGAGTTCAGCCGATTTTTGTTGGGGCGGATACACCAAAAAAAATGAATTGAGTAAAAGTATATATATTGTAAAAAAATGCTCTCCTCTAGACTAGGCGACTAGGTTGCATGTCATCCTTCTGGATTTGTGACAAAGTATTTTTGTCTCGTGAAGAATATTGGGCCACCTGAACTTTTGAAAAAAGTGTGACAGACTGAACAAGAAAATGAATAAGACGTTCGTGAAAGCTTGTATGTAAGAATAAGATTAGATTGGGCTTAGGGAATGGGAAACGGACACTTAATTTACAGGTGGAATCAGGACAATGACGGTGGTTGGTGTGAGGTGGAAATCTAAGGCCGTTTGAAATATAAATTTGTTTTAACATGTACAAACGCAGAGTTAGATACAATCGGAGTAAAAAACGAAGTAAACTAGTGACGTTTTCAAAAAGAAAGCAAAACCACAAAATTTACAATCACAATGATCACAAGTTTTGTACCGCTCCACATTTATTATTGCGGAGGCGTCGCCACTGACATTTTGGAGGAAACAATTCCGCCACAACTCCGAGACAAATTGGGATAAATACGTGAATCAGATAACATTTGTTGGCCCTCGTGAAACAAGCTTTGAGATAGAAATTCATCAATTTATTTCACTCGATGACATTTCTCGTTTCTCCACATAAAAAAGGTGACGCTTTTCCTGATTAAAGGAAGAAGACCACACACGGCGGAAAACTTCATAAATCATCGGTAAAACACACAAATAAACGAAGAATACAATTGTGTGATGGCATTCGCTGATTGTTTTTGTGTTGGAAATTCGAGCGAGTTTTCGCGCTCGAGTCGCAGCTTTATATCCTTTTTTTATGAATAGACATCCGTGTTACGTGTTTGCGCACATTTATATTTCATCCAATTTCCACCTCCCGAACAATATGAATTCGTAATGAAAAGCAAACAAATAGGAGAAAGTGCGAACACCAAAAGTAATGGAAGCACAAAAAATTGGGTGACAACATCTCATAAAAATAGAATATTCCCTTGCATTCAGCTCGAAAACGACGTAACGCGATTGTATTTCGGAAACAATAATCTAATTCAGACGCACAAGCCATATAAAAACGTCGCAGATTTGACGTTTAATCTGGGGAAAGTTTTTTTTTAAAAAAAACGGGCAAAAGAGGTGAAAGTTCTGGCGAAGCTTGTGTTTCTTGAATTGTATTGAGGAGACCAGCTTTTCCTGAAGTTTTCTGTGGAATTAATCTGTAAAAAAGGTAAAACTTGTTATTTTTAACATTTTGATTACTTTTACAAAAAATCTGAGGAACGTGTGGGTGGCAAAGAAGCTTTCTCTTTTATACAAAACTTGTGAAGACGTTATTTCTGTTTTAGAAAAAGCCGGGACGTATACAAGTTGTAAATCGACAGAATAGAGTAGAAATGAGTGAAAGCAGCTTTTTCTCTTAATTCGCCAAATATAATGCGACCATTCGCATAATATACTCAACACACAGATGCACGCAGACTTCAACATTTGAAGGAAAATTTCGACTTTCTCTCTGGAGAAAGCGAAACATGCAGAAAGACACTTGTGTAGGAGTTGCATTCACCTTAGAAAGCGGTGAAATGTTTAACTCGTCCCGATCAAGATTAACCAGCTCCCAATTTTCTCTCAAGTCTCCAGCTGGAATTCGGAATGCGCTCATTTTATGGTAATCATCATCAGCCATGTATATACAATGTTCTTTCTGTTTCGAGGTTAATCTCATTTAGAATTTGGGATGAGGAGCTTAACATTTTCGGTGGTCACATTTATGTTGCAAATTGAGTTTTATTTCTGTCCTCCTCGCTTGATGGTTATAATGCAATCGTGTGCAATGTCAAGGGAGAGATGGTTGGAAATTGTGTGCATTAAATGGGAGAAAGCAATGATTATTGGGAGTAGGTATGTGTATTGACACGAATAGCAACTTCAATACAAGAGAACATGATTACTATCTTTATTATCTCTTTTTTCTTAGGGTATGCAATTTTTTGTTGATGTCCTAATAAAAAGGAAACGTTTACACAGTCTTGGTCATAATAATGCGAGTTTCATGAGATTCTTGCGGCCAAGAAATTCATATTTAATATAATAAGGCTCACTCAACATCCCTGCTTAATTCCCTTACTAAACTGCCAACAGAAAACGACCTGCTTCTCCAGTCGTGCTACAAACAAATTAAAAATTTCGTACTTGTCGTTTTCCTATACAAACCCCCGAATTAATATATCCATGATTTTCCGTCAGTCGCAAACGTGACGAGTGAAACCACTCGAAAATGTCACGTATCCCACGAAGTACTGTCAAAATTACTAAAAAATTCAGTTACTCTCTATATCCATCCCCAAAATAGTTCAACATTCAACATTTATGCAAAAGTGAACAGCGACAAAATCCTGTTACTTGTTATCAACCTTTTCAATACTGAACGAATAACGAGCTGACTTCTAACCAAAAAAGAGTTGGTCACAAAATACGTAATTCCTGGAGAGGATTTCGGAAAAGGGCGAACGTGTGTTGAAACCACAGAAAAACGTGAATATTCTTCACTTAATCCGATAATTACCATGTTCATACATGTTTTTTTTTCGACGCCCACGCTCGGGTAATCCTGGTTTGCAATGGAAATCTATTGTAACGTATTTAATACCAGCTTTAAACAAAAAAACTCATGTTATGGACACACCTATTGATGATAATCATTAAATGTTTCGTCCATGAATTCATTTTCAGCCTTAATCTCAATCACAATGTCCTTCCTCCAGAAAATACAATTTTCTACCAACCTTCTTTACTACTCACTTTCAGACCACACGTACGCAAAAATTTATCGAGTGTTTTACTCCATGAAATAGCCACACACGCATTAAGATCTCCAGTGGTGAGGTGGCGAGTGTAATGTTTTTCCAACGTGAGCTTTCACTCTCTCACGTTTTCCCACTTGCTTCGTCACTATTTCCCCAAAACTGCGTCCCACATCAGCTTTTATTTGCGTCGAATACGAGTCCGGTGGGAGTTTACATATTTATTCTCTCACCAAATCTTTCTAGGCTCTTCTGCAAATATCGAGCTTAAAAGAAAGTTTCTCAGCCCAAAAGCGACCGTGAGTATGGCATAAAAATGTACAAAATTTTCAAATAGTGCTCCAGAGATCAGGAAGGAAAACATTGTACACATTTATGTATTTTAGAAATATTCTTGAGTAGAAATGCATTTATGCTCTCAAAACCAAAAAGCCAAATCATCCGGCTTCGTCCTGCTTCTCATTGTCTTTCTACGTCCATGTAGTTATATTTTTTATGTATAGTTTTATTACGTCTTCCTCAAGTGGCCAATTCATTCTCGTCACAAAGAACTCTTTCGTCACACTTTCTCCCACATTTATATGAAACACTCTGAACTGGAGAAAGACCTGGAAAAAATGTATGAAATTACGAATATTTTCCTTGAAATCAGAGTTGAGTGGGCTTTCAGCATATCTTCTAATACTTGTTTGAAAAGGAAGCGTCATTCTTGCAAAATCTACTTTCTCCAGAAATTTTTTCTACCTTTTTTTCTCCGGCAAAGACAATAAGGTTACACGATGACGTGAATCTTGTGTACATAAAAAATATACACGAAAGTTTATTGCGTTCTCCAATTGTGTCATCATCACACTTTTACGAGAAAAAAAAGTCTACAATGAAAAAATACGATGGACCCCCATAGGTGGGTATGGTACATAGTCTACTTTGAAGTTCTTTCAAGTTGTTGCTCCATTGTTTCAAGCCTTCCGGACGATTTCGTAATGGAAAGGAATATAAAGTTCTTTCTCGAACGAAAATTTCATTTCGTCCAGTTTCTGACTTTTTCTGTCAAGGATTCTCTTCTACATCATTTATGAGGTTTGGTGACGTCCTCGAAAGTCTCGAAGCTGACAAAAACTCGTGTGTTCCATCGAGCATTATTCCCTGGATGACGATGTGAAGATTGGATTCGCAGAATGTGTATCAACGACATATTTACAACTTATCCAGTTCTTTGACCTGAGCCAAGTACGCTGGATATTCTCCAGGAAAGATTTTCCCAGAAATTGTGGCGTATTTGTCCTTTCATTATCATCAAGTTTTTCGTTGCAAATCACAACTTTGAAAATACGCCCTTTAATTTCCCTCGAGCCAAAGGAAGTGTGTATTTGTATGAGAGAAAATTAGAGAGAAATAGTCCAATATTTTATCCACCTTTTTGGAGAATTTTCGGAAAAACCAGAGTAAAAAGGGAAAGCATGTTGTTGATTTAAGACACGGAAGACGGACAACAGTCCTTCCGGATACGAGAATCAATAACTTGATGAGAAATCATGTGCGCTGTTCCTCACGGAAGCTTGCACAAACCTCTGATTATTGATTGATGGAGTTCAAAATATGTTACAAAAACATACTACATAATACTACATATAAAAAATGGACATACCCCGGATTTTGTTTGTTACCACATCGTTTACCAGAGACCTGTTTGTTTTTGGAGGAATATTAGGTGACTCTTCCAACAACGCAGAAATCCGATATTCGAGTGATGAACCGTGAAGTAAAACGTAGTTAAAACAAAGAGTGTGTTAATATATATAAAATGGTTTATATAAATAGCCTTTCTTAGAAAAATAATTTGGCACAATGCCAACTAAATTGGGGGTTTCGCAGCGGTTTTTCGGTATAAAAACGGGCGATTGAGCCTTGGCTGTCATTCTTGTCGAAGGTTACTTGACACTTTCCTGAAACTTTTTATTTCCAACTGGCATGTCATGACATTTATATTTTACCATCTAGAAAAAGTATTGCGTTAAATATTCCAGGTGAGAATTTGTCGTAATAAAAATGATTCTAATATTCTCTCTGATTATCGCCGGGTCGCTTTCAAACTCGCGAAATTCCCATTAAAAACCTCGATATAAAGTCGTACCCTCATTATCACCGTCTTAACACTTTTTTATCCTCACAAAAAGCAGATGGTGTTCCCTTTCGGAGTTTTATTACGGATTCATCCCCATTTTTATTTTCGGCTCAACATCATTATTAGTCTCATTAATCGCGTAATTTTTTCGGAGCGACATATTATATTGTGGTGACGGTACAAATAAAACGAGCTTCGGAATGCGTGCCCTTCCATATTTTTTTTGGACCTTCACATTAAAACGTCAACGCTCCCGCAAACATAAACCGCAATAAAAATGCTTAAGGCGGAAATATGTACTTTTTTATGGATCCAACCATCCATTAATGTGCAAGCACAAACCACACGACTTCTCAAATGTCAGAAGCCATCCTGGTAATCCTTGTGACACTTTTTTTCTAAGTATCCCATTAATGACTGGACACGGATACATTGTATCGCCTCAGGTATTCCATTTCTTCTTAATTTCCCCAAAAAAATATTCATGGCCTTTTTTTCTACAAAATACTACAAACTGTCTGACGAAAGGTTATCCTCAGCTCTTAATGTAGTTAGAATGACTGATGGCGCACTCAATTGATCGCAATTATTCATGTTGTCTTTCAAGTCATTATGGGAAATCAATGAAGTGTATCACTCAATAAGCCCATTATTAGTTCTCCTTCGAGATACTCGCTGTTTTTTTTTTCATTCATAATTTTTCAGCTGCTCCAACTTCCTCCTGAAGTCAGGAGGACGATGTACTATTCATTGACTGCGAGTGTGACTGAATAATTTCTCAAGTTTCACAAAAGACATAATACACCCTTTAATTGACACGCGGAGATGTCCTCTCAACCACTTTGGAGGCCTTTTTTTTGAGTGAATAAGTAATTGAAGAAAGGAGCAGCTGTGGATCTGACTTTCTACCTTTTTCTATTCAACTTTTTCGAGCCTTGTTGGCTTTCCAGAAAAAATAACATTTTCCCTTCATTTTCTTCTAATATGAACCTTCCTCTTTTGTTAAAGATTGACTAACAATCCGTGTAACAATTGGAGTTTTTTTTTGGAAAAACGATTTGAAACCTATTTGTCCTCATTTGAGCGAGATGAAACGAGCCTTTTATGAGGTTCAAGGGTCAATCAGAGACCATTTAGTTGAAACTCACCTTCGTGAAATGCTACAGATTTGGATACGTGAATAACACCCACACAAAAAAAGAAGTTCTGAAAGTGACTCGCTTTTGATTCAATGAACCGATTTACGAGAGAGTCTCGATATTTTGGAAAAAATGTATAGCTCTGGAATGCTTCAAAGTGACAATAAGAGTGACTTATTATGTTTCTTGTAGAAACTCGAGGAGAGGCTAATAAGAAGTCGAGAAGTGTGAAGAAGGTCAGAAAAAGTTTTTGAGAGGTGTCGCTCCAGAAAATGTGAGTTTTTTTTGAGTGTTTTGTACTCTAGCAAAGGGCTCTTGAGAGTAAAAATTTGGATGGAAACATGAAAGGAAACACAAAGAAACACACGACTTTGGGGAGCATGTTACAAAAATACAAAATATAAATTTTATATTCGAACGTTATATATAAAAAATGTATATTTGCATGAGTTTGTATGAATGTTGGATGTGTTCTCAATTGAGAGCATTGGGAACAGGAAAAAATTGGCATTGGCTTTAACAACCTTATGAGAGAATTTTTATTCAAGATTTTGCGTCATACTGAAAGATATTAAAGTTGAGACGCACGAGTGACCTGGAACCTCGATAAAAAAGGGATTTTTTTTTACAAACTTGTTAAATATAACTTCACAACTTTTTTCTTCACCTAACAATTTACATGAACAAAATCAAGTTGAAAAAAACATCTTGATGGGAGTACAAAGTGACAAAAATCTTCAAACTTCATTTCAATCCTCTTCATTTGTTTTCTGAAACAATGCCCAAAATCAATACTCCAAAAATCTTATGACTCATTAGCAAAGTAACAAGCGTCCCTCTCCGTAATAATATTATCTTCAGCCGTAAATCTTTGTGAGTCATTTTCAAGCTTGAGCTCTCAAAAGGTGAAGACTTTTACAGCTTTTATCTCACTAAAACTCTGGAGTGGTTTGTATCGTATATCAGCCAATATATCTTGATCCCTAAAACTTTGGTGTGATCATCATGATCTATCCAAGTGGTGATTCTTATTGACTTTTATGACCCTCATAAACGAAGAAGCTGAGATAAAGGAGCTCTTGTTTCTGGTCACACTTCAGAGCAAAAAAAGTACCTTCAATTTTGTAAAATACGTGCTAAGTCATTCTGGTACGGTGGTAATCCACATGTCTCACTTTGCCCCCGCCAAAATTCTTTGAAATAGAGGCTTTAACACTACAAGACATTAGGTTGGTTGGTTTTCCATCTAGAATTATCATTTTGTCTTCGAAAATGTTTAGAAAATCTCCCAAACCATTTTGTCATCATCAGTATGAAACTGCTTGTGTAAAAAAACTCACTCTCACAGCTTTTGTCGATGCCTCATTTAAGAGTTACTTGATCCTTCACTCGTTCTCTTTGTTTTGTTCCTCCTAATTTATTTCTGAAATAACGTCTCTCCTTCATTGCCAAAGCTCACAGAAATCCTTTACAGACTTCTTCTCATTTTATGCGTGGTCAGAGAAGCCTGAACGTAAATTACCATATGCATCCAAGAAAAAATATCTATAAATCCTTCCATATAACCTACGCTCACAACAACCATGTAGAGAGCAGCCTGTTGCTCGCTCCACTTTATTGCGTCTTTTCCACACGCTACACAAAATCTTGATGATCATCTCAAAGTATATATTGTATCCTTTATTTACGGATGGACAAACCTAATAAAAGTGAGCCCGAAGGATGGAGCGGTAGACCGTAATCTTTGAAAGGAACATCACCAATTTCAAGATAAAGACGAGTCGTAAGCCGAAGAAAAGTGTGAGCCCTCACTTTCTGGATACTCTACCTTTTTTTCTGTATACACTTTATATATGGATAAGATACACAAAAGGTACTTTTCATGACGTCGGGCTGCATGCTGAATTTTGTGTAGTGAAAAGGAAGAAAAAAACCGTCCCAAACTTTTGGGATGAGTACGTATTATGCATGTCATTTTACATGATTTCTTGTCCAATCCTCAAAAATTCCAATCATGAATGAACTCAGTCTCAGTCTCGATCTTCGAGTGGAACTTGGCTGACCTGACGCTCTCCCAAGAAATTTTGGAGATATACATAAAACTATTTAGAAAAAATAGATAAGTTTCGGCTACATACATCTTGATTTTGAGATGAAATCTCAACTTCAATATTTGCTCTGATTCTCATCTCGAAGTTTTCCATTGTGTGGAGTGTGCCTACAAAATTGTGTGAAAAATACAGTATTGACAAAAAA
>JAHZMW010004347.1:0-17655 GCA_027743745.1 Alloscopus bannaensis | reverse complement strand
CTACTCACATTCACATAAAATATCACATGGTGTGAAGTAGCCAATGAGCTGCCTGTGCCCGGAAGCGTTTTCATATGAAATTCAAAGCCAGAAAAACAGTACCTATATAAAATTCCTGTTGCCCCAATAATACCAGGCACACAGGGCGCCACAACGATTGCTGAGCCGAAAGTGGAGAACTCTCAGCCTGGAAGGGCTGAAACGTGTGGATTTGTGTTTTGTTTGTGATCAGTCTGTTCTGTACGCCTGAAGCACGAGACACCACACACCACGTTGTGTTGTTGTGTTAGTTTGTAAAGGAAATCTGTTGATTTTTTAAAAGAACTTTTACTATTCTTAAACTTAGAACAGGCTGTCATACCACCAGTGACCAGGAAATATCAAGAACTGAAAAATCGTAAGACATAAAAGTTGTGTCAGAAAGAATAGTATGGAGTGGCTTTTGATGTGTGTATTTAACAAAGTTTATTTGAATTCCAATGTCTTGATTTTGTACAGGAAACAGGAGAAAGCTTGCGTATTTGACCATGAATTCGGATTCTGATGAGGGTCATCCCACTTCCTCCAAGCGGCGTAAAACGGAGGTGACGCTTGAAACGGGGAAGAAAGGTTGGGAGGCGAAGAAACTGAAAAAGCTTCGTCGACAACAAAAATTGTTGGATAAGATTGACAAGAATAAGTTTCGTGAGGACAACAAGAACAAAGACATTCCTAGTGAGTCACGTAAGAAGAAAAAACAGAAAGTTGAAGTCGAGCAATCAAATGACGCCACTACTGCTGTGACCGGCGAAGATGAAATAAAAGGGCGACAGTATACGGTGAGCATAGCTGTCGCCGGCTCAATCATTGACAACGCGCAATCAGGGCCCCTGAAAGCTTATCTGGTTGGACAAGTTGCGCGTGCTGCGGCAATATTCTGTGTGGATGAAGTCATCGTGTTTGATGACACTGGAGGACATGGTACGCATGGATGTGAGCAAATGGCGAGAATATTGCAGTTTTTGGAATGTCCTCAGTACCTCCGTAAGATTCTGTTCCCGATTCATCCTGATCTCCAGTATGCTGGTCTAATTGCTCCTTTGGATATACCGCATCATCTGAGGAAACACGAGGCGTTGCCGTACAGGTTCGAATTCTTGGAATACTTGTGTACTGATGTAGTCAGTGACAATTTTTATAAAATTAATTTTTATAAAATACAGTTTGCCGACAACTTCTTATATGGGTTAATCGACACCTTAAATAAATTGTAATTGCGTCTGATTTGTGACTGCAGGGAGGGAGTCGTGTCGAGCAAGCCTATGAAGGATGGCAAGGAGTATGCCCTAGTGAATGTTGGTCTTGACAGGGATTGCAGAGTTCTCAAAAAACTACCTCAGGGAGTTCGTGTAACAGTAAAGTTTGACGACCCGAGCCCTGAGAGCATTCTGAAAGTAAAAGGGAAACTTAAAGGTTCGGTCGTGTCTCCTCATTGCCCACGGAGGGATGCTGGTTTATACTGGGGTTACACTGTTCGACTCGCTTCAGGTTTAGGCAAGGTCTTCTCGGAATGCCCATTTCGCGGTGGATATGATGTGAAACTTGGGACTTCGGACAAAGGCACAGATTCTCGACTGATTTCCTTGAAGCCTTTCAATCATTTGCTGATCGTGTTTGGCGGCGTAGAAGGATTAGAATATGCTCTTGAAAATGACGAGAGCTCGACTGAAGATGATGTGAGTAGTTTGTTCGACCACTATGTCAACACGTGTCCGCAGCAGGGCTCGAGAACTATTCGGACTGAAGAAGCCATTATTATTTCAATGACGGCACTAGCCTCCATTATAGCGAGTGCTTAAGCCTTGTCTTCTACAGGCTATTTCGAAGTTTGGCTTGGTGAAAGTTCAAATATTTATAATTTAGTTTACAGTGTGTGTAGTTTATAAGTTTGTTATCTACAGTAATCTTGTGACTTATTAAATACATCAAACAAATCACTGCTTGCCAAAAAGAAAGTTAAAATAATTGTAATGACAAGTGCATACGGGGCCACCCTAATTAGTACACAACAGACGTAATCCTTTTTCCCTTTTGTTCAAAATCCTGTTAAATTGAAAAACACTTACAAGACACAAGACATTTTCACAGATTCAAATCCAAGAACTACAGGTATGGTTTCTTAGCACGTGCTTACGTTACTACATGCTAAAAGGTGTTAAAATGGATACAAAACAGCTACCTTCAATCCTGAAGGATGATTGTACTTCAGTGAATGGATAGTTTTGAAAGTAAATTGAAAACTTGGTATTCTATTTTCATATTGAAAAATATCCCGCCGTAAATATCTGTTTATTATTGTTTATACCAGATATAAAAGGTGATCCGGTTCAGATTGAATTAGTATTGCAGGTAGCAATTAGGTATTTCTAGTCATACATTCATTTGGAGTTTTATTAATGTATTACTTCGGATTGTGAGAGGCAATGGCTGCTACGTCGAGGTTCTCATCTTTCTAGATGAACTTTATTTAGAGCATTAAAAACTGTTTCCCTCATTGTTGAAATGACATAACGTTGATCTTCAGCCCCAACTATTGCCGTTCCAGAGACAATCATATTTGCTCCAGCCTGGCGATTTAAATTTCGATTATCAACTGTCAACTGTAGCTAAAAAAATTACACGTGTGCCTACATGTTTTTTTTTTAATATAGGCCTTACATCAGCACATGCTTGAATGTTTCCTAAGCCCACTCCACCGTCAACTTCGATATCCAATTCCGGGTAGTTTTTTCGTAAATATTCCACCTTTGGCAACATATCTGCCATAAAGCTTTGCCCTCCAAATCCAGGCTCAACCGTCATGATTAGAATCATATCCGCTACCTCAATGTGTGGCAGCACTTCTTCAATAGGAGTACGAGGTTTAAGTCCTATGCCAACCTAATTAGTGATTGCATCAAATATTCATTCCCCTTAATCATGACGCGAATTCTATTAAATGTCGTAGTAGTTATAACACTGAATAAAAGCTCAAGGAATGCTTCAGCGCAAACATTTCTTCAATATTTTGTATGTAACTCACACTCATGCCAGCCTCCCTGATTTTACGACAGAGTCCAGGTACATCCCTCGTAGCCTCTATGTGAAATGTGTATTGATTTGCACCTGCATCGGCCATAGGTTCAACCCACTACAATTAAACATAATCACATCACATGAAAAACGACGACACCGGAAGTGATCCTTAATTATCGACCGACTAGGACAATGGTGCAGCCGTCGACAAATTTTGACAACCAAGGTAGATTCCACTTCCAGGTGAAGACAGCGTCGGTGGCCAGCGATTAATACCTGTTCAAGATAATAAAATAACATTTCAAATTCACAGTTGGACCGGACACTAATCAGTCGCACACTGCTGTTTGCGATTGAACCATAGCACACAGCTTTCAATTCGACAATTCTGAAAAGTACATACCAATAGAAAAAGGTCGGAAATGTAGCCGTAAAGTGTTCAGAGATGAGAAGAAAATAAGAGGTCGCTCTCCTGGAAACGGAAAGACGAGATAATTACAAATTAAATACACATTATCTATCTCACCTATAAAATATGGTACTATAGACTCCAGAAATAAATAAAAAATCACGTAGCCTTTCTTACCGACTCTAACCAGTTTCAACATGGAAGGTCACTCAGTCTCTCGCTTCTTCAAAGGTTAACTCTACACAGTGACGGAAAACAAACAAAAAGCAAGTACAATAATAATAATTATTATTATTTTCAACCGAGAATGCTCGAAACGCACTGACTAGAGTAGAAACTACGTTCAAATTTTACAATCTACATATAAAGATCACTTGAATTGTATCTGAACTATTCCTAGATACAATGATGAAGGCACATTCTCAAATCCGCACGACTTACGACCGTGATTTGTTTTAGCCGCAAACCTTGATAAAAAAATCTTGTCACATTCACATGACGACATTCCACATTTTAATCGTACATACAACACGTGCATGGGGCACATAAAGTAAAGTTTGGTTAAAAGTGAAGTAATCGATTTAGCAATCACAGCATGAACATTACACGACAAATAAAGTGGATAGGATGTAGGACACAAATCTTTGACTCGAACCAAACTAACGACGATCAATCAAACTGAGATGCATGCAATTGAAAAACTTATTGTCCAAAATTAATGACCTTAAGGAATTTATGGAACGTAAAGTTGTCTTGTAATCTGTTCTTTTATACAGATCATCAGCACATGGCAACTGCTCTTTAACAATGATTCACTCAAATAAAAGCCGGTACAATTCTCTTGATTTACCTTCTCTCTAGAATCAACTGTTGAACGTACCTTCCGACAAATATTGAAACGTCGCGTTCCACCGAATACCCTCAACATTTACAACTGTTCAATTTTGCACTCTAATCATAATTTTTTTCGACTGTTAACAATTTATTACCAAAAAACGCGGAAAATGCCGTATCAACCAAATGCACAAAAGTGTTTACTAACTTACCTTTATGAATGTTTGCTCTGAATGATCACCATCATGTAGTAAAGGCACCCTTCCGGATCTCGAGTTGCCCCGACGAAAGCTTGTAAACGGCGTGCGTCTTCAACACTCTCCAGAATTGTTTTGCTTACAAATCTGAGAACTTGTAAGCAATACAGAGTCTGCTGCAGATGTTTATTTTGCGAGAGTGAGAGTGTAGCAGAGTGGTGTGTGGCAGCCGTGTTGTCGTCGTGTTACCACTCTACTCTCGTGTTGTACGAAAAAAATGATTGACAATTATGCCAAAGCTGGCTGATAGCACGAAACCATAACATCGTCCACCACCTTGCACTTCACCTCAGTTCTTCAGAGGTCATCATTGCAAGCTGGAAGTTGAGCAGTGTTCTCTTGTCGAACACAATCAGGAGTGTGTCGTGACATTGTTCCTGTCGGCTTTTCTCTGTGACACGCACTCACGTTGTTCCTCCTGTCAGCTGTGACGGAGATGTTGATCCTGGGTTTTTTGTCATTTTTTTAGTAAAGTGTTTTGTCGATTATCACCACACCGGGGGCGACAGTTGTCAGTTCAGAAAAGTGCTGGAGTTGGTAAGTAATCATTGGCTTTTGATTTTGTATTTTGTGTATTGAGCATTCAAGGTGTCAGTCGATGACAATTGTTGAGAGTTCATCTGTTTCGGAGAGTCGAGAGGGAGGAAGATAACTCCAGATTTTTTTAGGAGACGTAGATTTTTGTAATTAGTATTTTCCTTGTCAACGGTTGAGGGTTGGCATTTGACAAGCGTTTGTCATAGTTTGCTATCAAATTTTGGGTAAGCATAGGAGGTAAACGGGTCAATTACTTCAACGCCCGCTAATGTCAGGTGTAATTATTATTCCACGGTTTAACCGTTGGGAACATGACTTGCCTGCTTCTGGTTGATTGAAGTGTGTTGATATTTGCTTGTTTGTGTCTAAGTGGCTTAGTTGTGCCGGTCTTGTCACTTGTCAGCTGCAGACTTTTTATGTCTACATTAATCTACAATATTGGTACCGGTTATTAAATTGCATTTGATTTGATTCGTTTTTCTAGGGTGCAGAGGTTTGTTCTGATCGTTTGGTGACTGAATTTTTTTGCAACTCGTTTCGCTGGTGATTGAGAAACAGGAGAAGGCTGCAAAAATTGTTACGAGGTTGTTGAGTTTGATTTTGCAGCAGTATAAGGTTGAAGGTCTGATGAGCCTCGTTCTATGTTGTTCAAGTATTCTACGCAGTGAGTCAAGATAGCATCTGGCCTTGTTACTCATAGCCAGTTGATGCTCGAACCTCAACAATGGATCGAAACGAACCTCTTGAGATATTTAAATCGATTAAGCGGTATATCGATACCCACCACACGTAAGTACGCTTAGCAATGTCTCGTTTAACTGTATCCACGTGCGGAAAAGCTAAGATTGGAATTTACAACGGAGATATGACATGTTTTTGTAGCATACGGAGACTGTTCAGCCTAACGATTGTCGTATTTTTTCTTCTATGGATATTCGGGTTTCGATTTTTTTCGGAGGAAGTTCTCGAGTCGGCTGGTGAGATTATGAAATTATTAAGATTTAGCTTAATTATTGTTTAGACAGGGGGTATCACATTACAGAATGTTTTGCCGATTTACAGAGGAGATTAATGCGTGTTTGGAACGACAACTGTACAAAATACGACCGGAAAGGAACAATATGGATAGCAATATTCTGCACATTCCTCCACTAAAAGACGACAAGTTTTTTCTTCCGTACGTTGGTAATGGATACATAGGTTCTTCGATTACGTATGAGTCAACCCTTCAAATCAAAGGAAAGGTTTGTGCATAAGTTGTACAGTGTAACGCTGTAATATTGCCATAAAATTCAGCATGGTTGTTTTTGTTACATAGAAATACGTGTTTATTTACAGCATGGCCGGACCCTTTTGGGGAAAGTTCCATTCCGCCCGCTTATTAGAGTTTCCGTCACCGACGAAAGCACGCGAAAGGAAGCAATCGTTTCACAGTTTCGAAGAGGGACTGTGCAAAGGTTCTCTTGCATTGAACGGTCTAAAGGAGATACGGTAGAAGTTGTCAGCCTCGTGTACGCTCATCGTGCCCATCCATCCGTGTTTGAGCAAGACATTACTATTAGGAACACTGGTAGTGAGAATATAATTGTACAGTTTGAACAGTTAGGCTGGAGTGGAGATCTGCCATTTAAAACTGACGTAAAAAAGTAAGACAGTGGAGAAAACTAATAAACGTAATGTATGTATTTGTATATTTTGTTCATATAAGACGATGTTGTGAGGTATTTTGTGAATTATTTCAGGGTGGTTGGGAACGAGCTTCAATATGTTGTAGGGAGTGGAACAATCGAGGTTGATCGAAGTACAATCGCTGTTGTAGTTGCGTCAAAGAAAGTTCCTAATGCCGTCGAGGTAGGTGGCTCTTGTTTGCAGCGTCGCTTTATTTTTTAAATAAATTTTTATATTTCAATGAAGCATATTGGTGTTCTAGGTCAAGGCCAATAAATTTGTGTCTTTCCGATTTGCGTCTGTTGTCAACTACGTTTACATCAATTCCAAAAAGGATTTCGAGGCCACTAAAGCATCTCTAGTAAACAAATCGGAAATGGTAGGCGATTAAATATGCCGTGATTAAATGTTTTTACGCCATTAATTTTCTGGATTGTAATAAAGTTTCGTAAAGAAAATTATCTAGATGCATTTTTAAGACTTAAAGATTTTGCCAAGCCAATTTACAATTAAATTGTTTGATTGTATTCCAGGAGTTGCAAGAAGTTTTGTCTCAGGACGTGGGTGGATTTTTTGGATCCCATGAAAAGGCTTGGAACGATCTTTGGAATACTGGATTCTACATAAGCCCATCAAGAGCATCAAACACACTTAATGGGGATACGATCAACGCAACCATGTACAACGTATTATCACAAGTCAGAGCCCCTTTGTATGAAGTCAATGTGCCGGCGAATCAAATTGTTGAAGCAAATGCGGTTCTAGCCTATGCTGAAGGTTGCTATGGAGGTCACCATACACTGTAAGGGTTTTGTTTTTTTATTATTAACTCCGTCGCGTCAACGTGTTTCTGAAGTGTGATAGCCAGCAGCTATTTTTTCGATGATGGCTTAGAATAATAAATGACGAGTTGGATATGTTTTTACAGCCAAGCTCCAAACTTATGGTCAGCGATGGAAACTGAAAGTGAAATTCTGCGTGTAGCAAATCTGTGGCTTCTTACTTTAGAGAAACTGGTACTACATATTACAGTTAACTACCACCGAAAGATACGTATGATGTCATGTAGTGGTCCGACCGTGTTGTTAAAGTGACTGCCGTAATTTACAGGGTTGTCACCGACTTCTTAGAGCAGGTGCATCGGGAGTTATCCAGGGAATGGTGTTAAGCTTCGGAGCGTTCAAGTTTAGCAATCATCACTTAGAATTCAATACCGAACCAAAAGACCTTCACAGAGACTACCTCTTTCGGTGAGTGTACATTGTGTTGATTATGTAATTATTGAAACTAAGTTTGACGAAATGTTTGAAGTTGTTATTGTTAATGACATTGTTTAATTTTAGTCGCATTTGGTACGGAAATGCAACGCACGTTAACATCAGCGTTGCTGTGAGAGACGACAATAAAGCAGTCCTGCATGTTGCCCTTGACAGAAGTGATCGGGATTATTACGCATGCGATGCTGGATGTTTAGATTCTCCGGTGGAACTTGCTCCAACGAAGAAACAGTTCCCTGTTAAATTGACTGATCCCGTCACTTCAATTTTGTACATTACTTCGGATCGAAAACATGTTGAAGAACTTCAGTTATCAATACATGTCAAGGAGGTTTTAGAAGGTAAACCGTTGAGTTGATTCTTTATAGCTACTTTCACTAATCTATGGTTGTGATGTATGCGCTGCTTCATAATTGTGATTTTTCTTAACCGGCAGCTCCTGCCCACGAAACTCATGTGATCTCAATGCACAAGCACGGAACTGGATATGGAGCAATGTCTACAATGTTTTGGGTCTCCTTATCGCTTCTTATTATTCTCTTTCACCTCTTTTTGTTCCATCTGGTGTACACAGAATATTTTAGCCCGTCAACCGACAAGTACAGGTCAAGGTACGTGGAGTAACAAAGTTTATGCCTTTACTATATTGAATACACTTACTAACGTATTATGGCACAAGATCTGTCTTAATAGTTGCAGTCGCATTTACTGAAAGTTATGTTACCCTTCAAGCTTACAATATTGCCTAACTAACTCACTAGTTGTATATATTTTGCTTTCAAGTTCCGTCCATTTATCGTTTGCAAAGTTTAATCAAATTATTTGGTGATATGTAATTAGAATATTACATAAATTATTTAATAAACCAAATTACCTGAGACTTTTTTGTTAGTATTTAAATCGCTCCTATCACTTTAAACATCAGAATAACTTTCACCAGATGCACGCAGCACACCTCGACAATTAAAGTGCACATACTATGCTTATTTATTTAGCAATGTACTAATGTTTAAATTTTCTTTCTGCTACCGAGGAATTCAATGGATCGAGTTCCCTTCGTTACTAGATTTTAATTTCTTACGGTGTGGAGGTGATCCAGTTGCACAAACTGTACTGCTTTCAAGCGTATGCAGATGCTATTTTAAAGGATTGCTTCAGCATGTTTTGGATTGGAGTTTCGGAATATTATAGTCACTCACTCTTATCACTTTTAATATACATATAATTCTTTGCCTGTATATTGTTGCTTTTTAAACAAAGTACTCGTTTTTAATTTCAGTCTTTTGAAAGTTTTTCTTTGTATGCTGTGCACAGTATTTTACGTTTTGTACTATTTGAAACACTTTATTTGTGATTGTATTTGTAAATTACACTATAAAATATTATTGCTGTTAACATGCATCATTTGGTTGTGCACTAGTGGTTTATCTATGAGCTAATCGTCCGTTGATTGTACAAGAACTCTGTTGATTTATGTGGCTACGTTAAGAAATCTTTATTCACATTTGGTTGTATTTTTACACACGAGCCACATTCTAATACTCTTAAAGGACTGCTAGGATATCTAATTTTTTTATTGCAGATAATGCGATTGATGTACACAACAAATGTCTACGCCGTACTCTGCCACCTTGTAACAAAGCATTAATGTGTTCAATTCTCAATTGCAGAAAAGTTTCGGACTTTTGATGGCATAACCTGAGAATCAACTTAGTTGGAATTTCTACCTTTGACTAATCCAATACGACTACTTCTTGTGAGGATATTCGTATACTGTGAGATTTCGGACGACCTAAAGTGACTTATAAGTGATCGACGATACCCCCACAGGGGCATTTATTTTTTTATACTTATTCATAACTGTAGTCACTAGTTCCAAGTAGTGTACACGACTTGAGGTTTTCTCATGCGACGTTGTTGCTGATGGCGTTGTAGCTGCCGATAACAGTGGACTTTAATATTCTTGTTTAATCTTACGCATCATATAATCCGCCATTTAAAACTAGGAAGCGGTGAAAAAAATACAGGCCTGTTGTCACCAATTCAGTAGCCGATTTCCTTTAGAACGTACAGTACTTACACAATAACCGGTAATTTACATGCTCGAAAACTTCAGCTTCAAAGAATTCTATCGCAGAAACTTAAAATGCCATTGTAACACCGAGTGTATACATTTTCCAGAGGGTTTGTAACACGTTATATATTAGGTAACTTAACGAGTAGCTTTAAACTTGATTCTAACAATGAATACAATGACCCACGTATACATCGGTGGGAACGGTGACTAGTAAAAATATTTACTGGGAGTTTGTTACTTTAATTGTCTTTACTAACGTGAAATGTATGGAACTACTAACTCTTGAGGAAACGCACCATCGGTGTTATTCACAACAAAAAAGAACTTTAGTTACCCGTGCCGTACTTTGAATATCAATGTGTACACAACGTTCGCTATTAGTTTAGAGGCAGCTCGAGCATTATTACTTGCTCAGTTCATGATTTGTGGGTACATCTTTACATAGTCGTCACCAATCATATGCTCCGCGTAGAAAATTTGCTTTAAAATTTGCACTCTCGACGTTTGTCGTGTTTGTTATGTTTCGTTTTAGTGCTGCTCTCCTTCTCCGTAGTTGTAGATAACGGAAGCAGACATGTTACCTGACTTTAAATTTGTAGTTCTTCGACTTATCTAGAAGTTTAATGTTAAAATTTAGTCACCTTCGTAGAGTACCGGTAACCAAATCTCATTAGCCTAACCGTCAACTAACACATATTAATCGGAACTCCTTCATCGGGTGGAGAAGAATCACTAAGCATAAAAATCACCCTGTACATAATAATACACAATTTATGTAAAAAAAAAACTCTTAGTGTTAGCACAACTGCGTACGACTGATAATGAATATTTATTTCCGTTATAAATGTGCGACAATTACTTCGTATGGCAATGTCATTTGCAAAGGACTGTGTATCGTTAGTATTTTATTAGAATGTAAGCCCTACACGAAAATTACTTATCGCGACTTAAAATTAGACATGTTTCGAGCAGCAAGTAATACGATATGAAATGATTTGTACAACACTTCTAAATATCGATGAAACGAGTATGATTTTATAAATGCAACAATATTATGTAATCCAGTACGATAATTCATATACGACGGTGCTAGTGAGAATTAAAGCTTAATAAAACTCGCCGCAAAGTTGCATAATATTGAATGATTTATTCTCACCAAACACGGAACATCTCTTTTGAAATTGGTTATTAATCGGATATTATACTCATCTGTGGTATAGGAAATCGGAATTAGCATATAAAATATTACCATAGATAATATGTTACAATATAATTGTACAAGAAGAGCCGTATAGTACAACAAATTACACGATTCAATGAGATCGTCGTATTCTGTGCAAATTCTATTCGAACCACTCAAAGTAGACGTCAAGGTTTGCGTCGGAAATTATTTTCTTCACTGCTTGTTTCTCGTCTTGTTGAATTTGAGGACAACTCCACACTCGTAAAGTTGTCAAATCGTTGTCGCGGTGCAGAAATTCATCCAGCACTTCAAATTCCAGGTTACAGCATTCGATTAGAATCAGTCTGGAAAGCCTCTTCATTGAATTAGTCTAAAAATTCAGATTCCAAGTAACATTTCTTATCGTTTTATGAATATATCTTTAAATGTACGATAAATTTGAAACAAGCTTCCAGGCAAATTATGATCATCCTACCTTCCACAGTTTTCGCATAGTTGCAACATGTAAGTCGCCCGAATTCTTGATGAGAAAACTCTCTATCCATATCGACGACGACAAGAGTTGAGTCAAAGCGTGTTCTCCAGAGAACTCTGAGCGTTCTCCGCACCACAGCTCCAAAACGACGAGCATTGTAAATAAACCCTCCACCGTTGCTGCGCCGTCCGTTGCGAATTCCCCAATTGCGCTCAAGGCAACTTTCCTCAACTTTGGACAAGACTGGCCCAAACCTTGGCAACGAAATCTTCGTCAGAGGTTACTATTACCTAGATGCCAGAATTTATGGGATTATGTGTAGATGTATTAACACTTACTGACTAGATTGATCGACGCAAACTTATTTAAGATGATGTTTTCCAAGTTCGTCCCAACCACTTGGAGTATGGGCAGCACCCCCTCCTCGTAGTCAATTGTCATTCCTTCACTGTTAACAATTGTTAAGGATTTCAGCCTTTCGAACTGCATGAACTTGTAAAATGTGTCGTTGTCTATCCACGCGTTAGTCACGGACAGGAACTGCTCAAACATGGACATACGCCTCACATTCATGATTTCTGTTTGAAGTTTTATTAGCACTCTAAAGGCTAACATACAAATATTATGTCTACGAACCTCTGCGTGCGGACAAAGTGTTGCAGCCGCATCTATTGAATCACCTCTGACACAAGGGGCATTGGAATACAGAGATCGAAGCTTTAGAGTCGGGTGCTTGTCTGAATTCATCAGAGATTTTGGATCCAGGTGTTCAAAAACCTGGAAAGCCATGCATTTCTCTCATTCCGCACATACATAAGTTATATTTGCGTATTTAAAGGCTATAGCTTTAGAACTTAAATGACATGCTAGTGAAAATACCTGAAAAATTTTGTCAAAGTCGAAATCTGTCAAACTATGAACATGTTGAAGAACAGTAAGCGCACCAATCCATGTTGACCGTGTTTCGGAAATTAGCAGCCTTTGCAGCTTTTCGCATCGGTTCACCCCAGTAGCCGATCCAACTCCGCAGAGACTCAGCAGTCCCTGGTCGGAGATCAGGGTTGAGGTGAGATTGAGCTCGATCAGGTTGGGACAGTAGTACGAGATCATGTCCAGCATCTTGCTCGCAAATTGCATTCATCAATGAAAAACTAATTTTTGGAAAGCTTAAGTACTCCTCTTCCCCATAAATCTTTTCAGCTTCAGTAATTACCGGATCAATGGTGCTGGTCATCGTTAGATTGAGGGATACAATACATGGCAAATGCGGTATCAACTTCATTAGTTCATTAGGCTCAATATGACGAGCGTACGACAAGTTTAGATCACGTAATCTCTAAAAAAAAGTCGGAAATTTTTCTGTAGGTGTATGAAGAGGTGGACAGCGTGTCTTTAGTCTAAAAAGATTTGGTTACCTTGCAACGTGGCAGGAAGTGCATGCCATAACGGATTTCTCCGACACCCAAACTTAGATTCAAAGAGAGAAGCTGTTCCTTTATAAGCAAGTGAAGGAACTTCCTGTTCAACGAGCGAGTTGTCCGAATGACATCCATCAAGTCTTCCAGGATTCGCGAAGCTGTTCAAAAAATACATACCTAAGTAAATCGACGCAAACATGGAGCATTCGACATAATTACATCAAGTCCACACATTATGCGGTTTCAAAAGATTAATTAACTTAAAAACCATTCATTATATAAATCTCAGTTTAAATGGGCAGTGTCGTTGACGACAAGCCTCATAAATTGAAGTATGATACGCTAAAACTTTTTTCATGGAATATACTTAAACACGGCATGGATTTAAAATTAGAGAAGGATAAAACCGGTACACAAAACGCTCGTCCTACAAAAGACGCCGGTGTTTGTAAATCATAAAACGGCCCGAATCTTTGAGCATCTTTAATGAATGATGCATTTAAAATCAGTGTACCGTACATGCTGAGTTAATATTAGCCAGGATAAGTTTTGTGAGAATATTGACTTTAAAACGATGCACATGCCGGTCATTATACGCTTTACTATTTTTGGTTAACACCAAATCCAAGATGCTCACTTCATGGCTCAGATGAGAACGACGTTCTTGTTAATAAGGCGAGTAATAAACCATAATATAAATAAACTCCACCTGAAACAGGTATAATGAAGACCTGTTAACACCATTGATGACTTTAAAAGTGTCAGCCTTAGCGAATAAATCAATCATCATTTTTATGAGCTTCCATACGAGGTTCATGACCAGTAAAATAACAAGCTTTATATAGCTTATAGCTCCTTAGCATTCAAAATTGTGACAACCCCCAAAAAAATTGAGTGTGCTGGCTTCAGTATTTCAAGCCTGCCTTAATAAACGCCTTCAACTTCAATTTTAAAAAATTAAATCCAAAATTAGGGACACATATGGAGAGAATGGAAAATATACGATATAATAATGCTTTCGTTATACGCTATACACACTTTTGACCATGTAAGAAAAAGCCTGCGTGTATATTTACACATTGCAAAACATACCTTCTCGTAGGCATCTTCTCATACGAAACAAGTTCAAGGTGGATGATTCCATTCTTATGTATTACGTATTATTATTACCTTATCGCTATCACATTTCGACGAGCTCGTCCCTTTCTTACGCTGAATTTTACAAACTACTTCTTTTAAGTCATTGCCCTCTCTCCCGTCGTCGTCTTGCAAGTTGGTCCGCTCAGAGAAATATGCACAGCTCGGTACACTTGCAAACTCCTCCGAAGGTATACCATGAAAACGTGATGCCCAGAGTCGCTACAACCACCACAGCAGACTGCAGTGATTTTCTTACCCCCTCGTTCTTGCCTTCCTTTTCTTTGCATTCCCGGCTTTGGTGGTGGTGGTGAATAGCTTGCCATTGACTTCGACTCATTCGTTTCATTTCGCCAACCAACCACGCCATTATTATACCTCCATGAAAATACTCATCATTAGTACCTCTGAGTTTACTGCACCACAACTATTTTTTTTCGGCTGATTTTTTAAGATAAGTGTAGTACACAACATCAGCAGTAATTCTCAAGAGGACGAGCCAAAGAGAGAGAGAGAGAGAGAGAGAGTTGCTGGGAGATATGTATGTATAGGCAATAGCGTATAAATTTTATTGTGGTAAAAGGTAGCAAAAAGTCAGTAAAAATGTACAATATACCTTGTTGATATAAAAACGTAGACAAGAGCAACCAAGAAGCAGGAGAAGGCTGGGCAGAGTCGTCAGGAAGACAAAAAATTGCCTTGAGGAAATTAAGTTACAAAAAGTGTACGATATGTATGTATAATACATACATATATACTTTCTGATCCATTGTTTCGACTATCCACATGATCTTCATGATCCATGCAGATTGTACGCAAAAAATAATCTGTCTTTCTCCGCCATGACTTTCGTTCGTGTACAATCCCTTCTTTTGTCCGGCCTCTTTGTTGCTGTGCTTCGACTACATTTGTTTGATTCATGCAAATTTCATACGGTCTCCAACCTACATACATATATCTTATGTAGGTGTTCACCTTAATAAATTTGGTGAAATGAATGGAATCACATTTTTGTACAAGAAAAACGACACTTTTCCCCCAAAGTTTTGCGCACATTAACATTGGAGTTTAAAGATTTTACTGTCCTTATTATTTAAATATAAAAGTTTGGCATTATGAAAATTCTTGCATCATACGATTATGCATACATTTTGATGAGACGTTCAAACAATCGTTAGTATTTCTACATTAACACTGACAATTGTTGGAAGGAAAAGTTGGTACTGTGAATGTTTACGTGCAAAAGTCAAGAATCGAGAATGGTAATGAAATCTGGGCTGGGTGTAATGAAGCACATTGATGCGTATTTGTACCATACGACCCGGAGTAACCTGGACAGGTTATACCTCCAACAGACAGCATGTAAAAACGCACTATCTAATATGTTGCCAAAGAAACTAGTATATAGCCACTGCAAAGAAATTGCTACTTTCAAGTCGTTACTATATAAAATACAAATCATGTACAGATGCCATGTAAACTTGTACACTACATAATAGTTGTTGTCAAACTTGACGAAGCATCACCAACTCACCAATCGCCATATTCATTTTTATTAGTTTTCCGTACAATCATCTCAAGTACAGCTTGTACGTTTTATCTCAAGTATACAAAGTAGCAGTGACTGACCCTGGACGATGAAACAGCAGTAAATTTTTGCTCAGCCAAACCAAACAGGAGCTGTAAAATTTCTCCTGAATTAAAACTTAACTCGTGGATGCCTTATGGTTCATCTAGATTTGATTTTACCTCGGTTGTTAAGTTTTCGCAGTTAAAAAATGTCACCCGCATTGTAAGTTTTTATTTGTAAGTTAGTGATTCTCTTTAGCACTTGACTGCTCACAAAAGAAATCAATCGTATTGCGCCTGAGCTACTTACGCATGTCGCTGAAAGGACCTTCAAATTGAAGAAACCCATCGTTTTCCATCAGAGCGTTCATTTCCCTCACCGTATTGACCGCATAACATAATCTGTCCCAATGCTTCACCAACGCTAGCATTGAGAAGCGACGTAACGTGTCTGGGGAATGCCGGCGTGGCATCTTCACTTACAGCAACAGCACGGCGCGTGCTGATATCTTCCCAATTGCGGTTCTTCAAATTTACTGATGTCCGACGTAAAGTCACGCTTCCGTGGTCATCAAGTCAACTGAATATAAAGAAAGAAAACACTATAGTTTATACGTTAAACAGTATTTGGACTAAACGTCAAGGTTTAGCGTGGCTGTGATGCCGAAATTCCAGGTTGTTGAATTATTACCACTGCCTTCCGCCGTAGCAATCTTCACCGGGAAAATACCTGACGCGAAGTAAAGCACAGAGTCTAAGGGAGTAATTGTGTTTGTCAAATTGCCGAGGAGAAAGAGAAAAGAGCAAAAGTGCTCTTCACGCCAGGAAGTTCAATACAGTCGAAAATTCCCTAATGAGCTTTTAAGAAATTTTTGTCATAAAGCACAGGCATCTCCTGCTACACAGGGTAATAAAAAAGCCATACATTTTTGACACTGCGTCACGAAACTCTGTGCCTTCTTCGTAATAGTAATAGTGACAATGGCAGTGAAGCATGTAGGTGTACGTATGGTGACGGGAGCGACAAGCAAAATGTTAATGGCGAGCGGAAATTGGCGTTTCCTTCCTCACGATGACTACACTACCCCACTGTGAGTCAATAATAGAATACAACCACGTTTGCTAGGCTTCTTACGAAAAAGAAATCAGGGAAAGGGCGGACGTGGACGAAGCAATGCTTCAACAAAGCTGACTAGTTTTTGGTTGACAGGGAAAGTGGAACGCCAACGCACAAAAAGTACGCGGAGGCACTTTATGGACACGTCTGGAGAAAGCGGAGATGCCTCCATATCTTATTTAATGAAGATACTTGTTGTCAGTAGTGAAAGCAAGAGAAGAAGGGATGAAAGCGGAACATTAGCTTCGTTTTACTTTTAGCACAGCCAGTTAATTAAGGCCACTCACAACGACAACATCTGAAGAGGTTGCTTATATGTTCACTTAAACAATTTCTCAGGAGACCGTTGTCACATCGACAAAAAGTAACAGCCCGCACAGATATTGACGAGAGTTCAAACTCCTGCCCTCCTTGTCCACACATTGCCAATATTTTGAACTTATACTGACTTTCCCTGATGTACACAGTCTCTTCAAAGAACTACAAAGATGACGTGCAAATGGGTGCATGAAACGATGTTAGGACAGTTCGCACCCGAGCCAATTCGCACCCAAGCCAATTCGAACCCGCGGCTACGCCGAGGACTTTCAATGTAAAACAGCATGTTTTCGCCAAATGTTTTCGCCTATACATATTGCATAGG